>JAZAVJ010000154.1:0-99610 GCA_037954315.1 Neonectria punicea
CTCCCAAATGTCTTGGCGCTGCAAGCTCCCCCTCACTCACGCTCACCCTCAATCCGCACCGCACCTCAGCCGCCCCTCAATCATGACACCCAGCGCGTCCGGAGTGAAGCACAAAGAACCCGTCTTTTCCGACTAACCCCTGGAATTCGACGACGCGGTTGTGGCCCGGAGATTGCGCGCATTTGCCTAGGGCTGGCTGCGCCTCAGCGGCAGCCCGACGACGACCTTTGGCGCCCAGAAAAGCATGGAAACATGCCACGTACAGGAGAGGCAATTACCTGATACACGATGCCTTCAGGCGTTGCACCGTGCTCGTCTTGGCTTGTGTCGACCCGGAAAGTACCTGGGGATTCGCACCTGGCGCCCACTCTGCTGCAGATGCAGCATCTGCACTCCATGTTGGAGGCCTGCATTTCCCTGCTTCACATGCTTCGGCAGGGCAGCCCGGCTCAGCCCAGCCGAAAAGATGGCCATAACGGGACCTCCAGGGGAGAAACAGACGAAGTTCCAGGTCCCCCAGAGCTGGCCCTACCACTGTGAAACCGTCCCCCCCCGTTCCATATGCTCCCAACAGTGAGAAAAGTCACCGCAACGCTGCTGGCTGTCAGAGAAAAGGGTCCACCGCCCCGCCGGAACGGCCCGCCTTGTTTGGCCCACGGTCCAGAGTGAATGGCGTCCGTGCATTGGGACGCATACGACCCATCTCGAAAGCGTCACTAACACTGACACCAATGTCCGACGTGTGTGAATCCGTGACAAAATGTCCACCAAAATAAGGCAACGAAAGCCAAGATACGCACACAGCCACACATGCGTCTGTAGGTCACCAACCTCCCTATTCACTTGCCGTTCTTCGTTCTTGGCTGGCTGCACCTGCCCACCCTCTGTCCCTCTCTCCACACTCATGTCAACGCCCGCCCGCGATCTATCATGCCCCCGAGTCTCCCGTCATAACATCAGGGAGGCCGCCGTTTGGTCTAGGCCTATTTCTTGACGCTTTCTCGCTCCCGTTGCTTTCTCTCACTCGCATCCTCTCAACCTCCTCTCCTCCTCCTCCCTCAACCCAACCCTCAAAAACACCGGAAATCACCCTCAACCAGAGGCCACTTCCACTTCCAACTCACCATCACTATGTCGTTCTTCAAGAAGTTGTCCGACAAGTTCGATAGCTTGGACCTTGGAGGCGAGAAGAAGGAGGAGTCTTCCTCCGCGCCTCCTGCTCAGTCCGGCGATGGTTAGTCGCGCCTCTTCTCCTCTCTTCGCCTCTCTTCTCATCACCTTGCCCTCTTCTCCTTGCTTTGGTGTGTTTAGTGTGTTATCTTGCTCCTTTCCACTAACAACCTCCTCTCTCAGGACAACGTGGCTACAACTCCTACCAAGGTGAGGGCGGCCAGAGCGGCTATGCCCCTCCTCCCGCGCCCAGTTACCAGCCTCCCTCCGACAAGCCTCCTCTGCCCGACGGCTGGACTGCCCAGTTTGACCAGCAGCACCAGCGCTGGTTCTACGTCGAGGTAGCCACCGGCCGCTCTCAGTGGGAGGCTCCTCAGGCCCCTCGCCAGTACAGCGCCCCGCCTATTCCTCCCACCGACTCCCGCCCCCCGATGGATTCGCACCCTTCTGACGCATCCCGTGGGTACGGTGGCGGCAGCGGCTACGGCTCCCCGGCCCCCGGCTACGGAGGCGCTCCCGGCTACGGCCAACCCCCCTCTGGCTACGGCTCTCCTGCTCCTGGCTACGGGGGCGCCCCGGGATACGGTGCCCCTCCCTCTGGCCACGGCGGTGAGTACGGCGACGGCCACGACACCCGCGGATACGGCCAAGGCCAGGGCTACAGCCAGAACCAGGGCTACGGCCACGGACAGGGCGGCTACAGCCAGGGCGGTTACGGACAGGACAGCCACGGTCAGGGTTACGGTGACGGCAGCCGCGGCGACCACAAGGATAAGAGCGATGACAAGAAGAACATGATGATGGGCGCCGCGGGCGGTCTCGTCGTCGGCGCCGTCGGTGGTGCCCTCATCGCCAACGCCCTCGATGACAGCGATGATGAGCACCATGCAGCTCCTGCCCCTGCCCCGGCTCCCGACTACGGCGGCGGCTACAACTCGGCTCCTCCGGCTCAGTACAACGACCCCTATGCCCAGGACGACGGCCCACCTGCTGTGCTGCCCCCCACCGACGCGGACGGCGACTCGGTGTCGTCGAGTGACCGCGAGGACGTCCAGGAGGCTCGCGAGAAGTACGAGGAGGCTCTCGCCGACTCGGACGCCAGCCAGAGTGATATCGAGGAGGCCCGCGAGGAGTACGAGGAGACGTACGAGGAGGTCTACGAGGACTAGGCTGTCCATTTCTGTCTGATGAAGCTACGATCACACACGCATGCGCGCACGACACGTTTGATATCCAATCAAGGCTTGGGACTGGTAGAGCAAGGGCAGGGCTGGTGCATGGCAGTTTTCAGAACCATTCCGTTACTAGGCATTTGAACAACACACGATTTTTCTCTTTTTTTTTTCCCGCTCATATTGTTTGATGGGTGCTCGTGATGGTGCGGACGGGCGTCTTGGCGCACCACTTGGCAAGCACTTGGCAAGCAAGCACCGCCCTCGGATGGGTTTCATTGACAACAGAGCGTCAAGCTTGGCGCCTTGGACGCTGTCCGAAGCCTTCACACGGCCCCCTCGCGCCATTAAATGTGGTGATGCCCCCTCTCGGTCGTCATCTTGGCGTCCGCCGGCTTTCGCTTACCGGCACGGAGCCAAGACGTCTGGCGCTCCACTTTCGTCTGACCCCGGCGGCGTTGCGGCGTCTGGATGCCTAGTTTTTTTTGTCCGGGGACGGGTCCGGTTTTCCCTCTTCATAGAAGGCCATCTCCCTACGTAGGAAGCGCGCAGAGGTGCCAGTGGCCTACCGGTTTCCACATCAATCCGGACACCATCTAGTACCTTAGAGACCTCTAACAGCAGGCAAATCATTAGGAGAAACATGTAGCTTTGATGATCGATAGGACTTCTGATCATACCAGATGTCCGCACAAACGGAAGTACTCTCTATTCCATGTGCTTCTATTGGCTTTCATCCCTGCTAAGTACGTCACTGGCACCTTCGCGCACTCAAGGAGGGACCATAGACGACTCCCACTTGCCGAAAAGCTTAGCAATTAACTGAATACATGGCTCCCACTTACCGAAGATATCAACCCTGACACAGTTACATTGTTGCGCCGAGTGTAGCATTACGATTAAGCATGAAATCCACAACAGTCATTAACAGGGCCTCAATTGTGGATGTAGCTGAAATCGGAAGCGGACCTTACATCCCGTTTAGTAGTCTGTTTCTCGTTTCAAGGGTCAATGCCTGTATACTCACTACATAAGGCAGGCAAAAAGAGTACTAAGGTTATGGATCGCGGAGTATTCACGTCCACTAAGAGGCTTATATCTCGGGACAATCCCAGCATTCACCCACACCGATCGGCGACGCTCCCTAATGGGATTTCTCTGATTTGCCCGTTGGTTACATGTTTCTTTGGAGTTGCAAAGAGCCCCTGCCGACGTCGTAACGCTGACGACGCATCTTCAAATCTGCTACACTAAGGAAGGGTTCGGGACTTGTCCTGCAGATGCCGGATACCCAATCAACGCGGTCACATTACTATCGTCCGTCGGCCCGTTCACCACGACAATACTAGTTTCTTCATCCGTACGTCGATCTTCTCTGGTCTGGTACCTAGCATGCGATATCTCATCCATTGTTCCGTTGTGGGTTACATCTTGGCATCAAAGGGACCATTCATGCGATGGCACATTTGCTAAACAGGAAACTCGGAAGGCTGGAGGGAATACCATTAGTGGCATCTCGAAATGTTGTCAGTTCCAGCTTGATTGCGAACAAGGTCAAGTGTCATGGAATAGGAAGGTGATGACGACTCCAAGTGACGTTCTACCAGCTTGAACAGATATAAAGCTTGTCACGATCGCCTCAGAAAGAAGTTTCACTGCAATATTGGCATCAATACCACAGAAGTACAGATCAGCCATTACTTTGAGGCTTGTCTCTTGTTCCAACCTCTCCAAGCCTCTAGAACTTCTTGACCATGCGTTTCATTCAGCTTGTCGCTGGTGCTCTTGCAGCAGGGGCAGTCTCTGCGCATCCTGGCCATGATCACCACCAAGAGTTGGTGGAGCGCCAAGAGGCTTTGCAGCATTCGAAGAAGGATCTGAGTCATTGCGCCGAGAAACTCCGGGCCCGTGGTGTAGAGAAACGGTCCGTCGAGCGCCGTACTGCCATGGCTACCAACTTGCTCAAGAGAGAGCACCTTCACGGTATGGAGGATGTGCTGTATTGTCCAACTGTTGCTAATGCAGAGAATTAGGCCGCGATCTCACCGATCTTCTCAATGTTTCCCACCACTCGAGTGCTGACTACGATCTTGAGACACCCGAGTCGACCATCTTTGCTACCAACAGCTCCTGCGTTTTGTCTCCCGAATCGGTCGTGGGGCCTTACTGTAAGTGGATGATGCGGCGTTGCTCTATGATGAACTTACTAACGCTCCCGCCTGCTGCGTAGATGTGTCAGGAGAATACGTCCGCCAGAACGTTGTCGAGACGCAGGCTGGTGTGGACTTGGCCCTTGACCTGCAAGTTGTGGATACGGAGACGTGCGAGCCCATCACTGGAGCATATCTCGAGATCTGGCGTAAGTTGAAATCAATTCTCCCAATCTGATTTGGCTTCATGGTTGAGGTTCTGACAACTCGACGTAGACTGCAACTCCACCGGTGTCTACTCCGGTGTCAGCTCTGGTGGCAACTACGAGACTGCCCCGGAGAACCTCAATTCGACCTTTCTGCGAGGTGCCCAACAGACCGATAGTGATGGAGCCGTCCAGTTTGATACGCTTTTCCCAGGCCACTACCAGGGACGCACCACCCATATCCACGTCATCTTGCACACAAATGCGACCCCTCTTAGCAATGGCACCATCAGGTCAACCACAGCTACTCACGTCGGTCAACTCTTCTTCGACCAGGACCTCATTTACCAAGTTGAAGAGCTTAGCCCCTACACGACCAACACGCAGGATCTCACCACCAACGCGCAAGATGGAATCTTGGAGGACATTGCTGAGACGAGCGATCCGTTTGCCGACTACGTGCTTCTGGGCGACTCTGTCGGCGATGGACTTCTCGGCTGGTTGAGCTTCGGCGTCAACACTTCTCTAATCAGCACTGTCAACGCGGCGGCTACTTACTATGAGGGCGGTGGTGTCGAGAATGAGAACTCGGGTGGCGGCGGCGGGCCTCCCTCTGGACCTCCACCAAGCGTCTGAAATCCGAACTGTGGGTCTGAGGAAAGAGTATAAGTCAACGCTCACTGAGATGGGGTTTTGAGTATTGGCATGGTCTGTTTCTCGGTGTGGACCTCTTGTACTGTTCGATGTGATCACGACGTATGGCGTCTGGGTCTTGTACGCAGTACTTCTACTTTGATTCTGTCCATGTGTCGACAGTCGTACTAGTACGCAACTGCTTAGCCGCGGCTTGTATCATGATAGTTTGTAACTGTGGATATATTATGCTACAGCTACCACCCAAAGATACGCATTATTCCTACTCCCGGCCCTTAAACGTCCTTTAAGCTTCTTGGTCCTTTTTGGAGTCCAAGTCTTGGACAACAACCTCTTGGTCCTTGGTCCCCACACCAATGATGGTTTGAAATTTGACCGGGTCCAGACTGTCGTCAATATCCTCCAGCGTACGCCCATTAGTCTCAACCCAGTAGACCATGACGAATAACAGTTCCATGACATCCCATGCGCCGTTAATCATATAGATCTTCCACCCGATCTTTTCCAGAGCGAAGGGGAATGCGAAGGTAACCATAAGACCCATACCATTAACGAGGAATGTGTAGAGACCCATGCCTGCGCTCCGGATGGAATAATTGAGCACTTCGGGTGGGTAAAGGACGGTCAGTGGTGTCCACCCGAAACTGTAGGCACCTTGGAAGAGGAATATCGTCGCCACTGTGCCATAGATGCCTGATTTGTTAGTTGACTCCCCGTAGACCTTTGTGAGGGCCCCAACGAGGAAGATGAAGACGGTCAGGAAGGCAGTAGAGACAGCTGCAAGGTTCTTGCGACCCAGCCTGTTGGCCATAGAGGTTCCAATGACGGCAATTACTAGGCACCATACATTCAATATGATGTTAATCTCTAGCTGTGTGGTCGAGTCGGTGACACCAGCTTGAGTCAACATGGCTCCGAAATAGTATGAAACGATCTATCAAGTAGGTAGTGTTAGCAGATCAAAATCCATGTCTTTCCATCATTTTGATTTCTCCCGTGTTCCTTTTTGTCATGCTTTCTCTGCATTTGCCCCGTCTTTGTCCGCCCGGATTTCTACTTACGTTGTTGCCAGACAGCATGCAAAAGAGAGCAACAGAGCAAACGAGGTAGACTCGTTTGCGGGTGGAGGCCTTGCTCAAGAATTGTTTCGTAAAGGAAGATTTTTCGTAAGTCGTTTCGAAATTCAGTGTATCGGCCATTTGACGGAATTGGACCTGGACCCTTTCGTCATCGATGTTCCCCTCCGAATGAGTCTGTGCCAGTGCGCGAAGGGCATCTCCATCACGGCCCTGAGACTGAAGCCATCGTGGACTCTCGGGCGTAAAGGGCAGCATCGCTATGCACAGAAGGCTAAACAAGGCCTGCAGGGCTGATGGTAGGCGCCATGCCCACGTAGAGTCCATCTTGGCTGTTCCGTAAGTGACACCGGCAGCGATCAAGCCGCCAACGTACCAGAAGTCGTACTAGAAATAGTATTAGTAACGTGAACTGCGGGATCTGAGTCGATTCTCAGAGAGTCAACTTGCAAATAAACCCAGGCCCCATGAACGGTATTGAACGGGGAGCGTCTCGGCAAGGTACACCGGCCCGGCGACAGAGGAGCCTCCAGTTCCGAACCCGATGATAATTCGAGCGACAATAAACATTTCCGTGTTCTGAGCTGCCGTCTGAAGAATAACGCCGACGATCGTGATAAGTGCGCTGATAAATAGCGTCCATTTGCGACCTATCAAGTCCGGTACCTTCGCAAAGACAATGCCGGATATAGTGCTCCCCATCCAAACCGCCGCCGTGTTAAGAGCAAGACTGGCAGTGGTCAGGTGGAAGTAATCGGTATATGAAGGCAGGATATTGAGGCCATTCATCATGGATCCATCAAAACCAAGGGTCTAAACTTCAGTTAGTCACTCTCGTTACATGGTGTAGGTGAGGCACGTACAGTAGAAGTCACACAAGATGATGCCACGAGCAAGACACAGGTTAGCCAGGAACGACTAGGGACCCAAGCGGGTAGATCCCAAGGAAGAGGGGACATGGTTGAGGCAACAGATAGTTCTGAAGTTGATAAGAGATAAAGAAGTGAGCAGACACTTGCAGTAAAAAGCAAGGGCAGCAGTGGGACTGGCTATTATAACATCGAATTCTACATTATCAACTCCAGACTAGACCTCCAACTCCATCACAGCCTAAGTGTAGCCCACCACTCGCTTATCTCGTTGGTTAGGTCAGATAAGACCAGCTTATCACAACAGATAGACTGGTTGATCATTGTGTGATAAGTAGCTTAGGCTGAAACTGTCGGACCGTCCGATGATATAAAGAGGCCGCTACGAATAAATGGTTCGTTTTAGCGTCCTTCTACAGAAATATCTAGATAACAGTATATTTGCGAGTGGCATTAACTCTCACTATCGCGAGAAATGTAGCAACTTGGCCAAGCAATCCATCGTCCGAAAGTATAGCAAGAACCCCGAGTCAAAGCTGACTGAAGGTGTGCAAGGAAATTGAGCCTCTGGCGACCAAGCTTTCTGCAGCCGGCAAACGCATCATTCCAGACGTCCAGTGAGATATCATGGTTTTGCTGACCTAAAAGACAAGGAGGATTTAACGGACATTGCCCGCTTCGGTATGAGAGTATACAGCATCAAACAGGTAGAGAAGTGTCCAAGAACTTGAAGGACTGTGCTGGTGCAAACTGACAGTCGATTCGATAGAATCACCCAAACATTAGACCTGATACCTAGAGACTAATCATTTGTCGGCTGATCCGTCAAAACTCCATTCGTCCTCAGCTTGGACTACTTATCAACTCAGATTAACGTTCGCTCATGCCCACACCAGCTCGAGTTTAGCGAGTTCCGTACTTCTCCTGGCATCAGCTCACCCCCGTATCTCCCGGAGCTTAAGATATGGGTGGCGTTGGCCTCGACAGGTCCTCGAGAAGACACCTTCATGCTATACCCCCACGCAAAGTGGACAATCACTCAAGTTCTGCTGTGGCCGCTTTTCGAGCAGCCCGAGTCCAGCGGCGATATCATGGACGCTACGAAGTGGGAGTTTGACCCTGTCGAATCCTGGTTCCTAGGGGCGATCTGATGGCAAAGCCACGAAGCCCACTTCGCATCCTCACCTCTGCCCGGCAGGTTTCAAGAAAGACCCGAGAGAGCGCAGGCTCAATCTCTTCAATAGGATAGAACGCTTCAATAAAGAGAGTTGAAGAAGGGCAACGGGCTTCGATCTAATTAATCATACGAATCTAGGGAAAATACACCTGGGGTGGCCCTGGAAGATGCATGTTATAAGTTTATAGCATTAGAATAACCTGTATAGGAAGGTATCATTGAAGGAATGAAGTAATGCTTCTCAGTCAAGGAGGGGATAAATATGCACGCAGTCTTTTACCGCAAAGGGATAGTTGTGTGGACTGGCGAGAAAGCATCATGTTTAGGCTTCAGTTATAGTAGCGACTGAGTATTTACATAAGTTTTCTAGCGTTAGTCAATATCATCCAGACAGATGGGTAGATTGAATCAATGCAGCAGATAATACATAGTAGAAAACACAGTAAGGTACTATACCCCATACCCAAAGTCCTAATAACTTAAATAGTAAGGTTTCCTAGTAGATAGTTCCCATCAATCTCAAAGCTTGAGCCTAATCTTGCAAATCGTCTGGATGCCTCTCTCTAACCTTGAGATCCAATTCATGAAAACCTTGTCTTGAACCACAGTATATATAACTAGCCGTCCCTCGTCAAGATGACTAGTTAGGCCAGCATTCTTCCCTCTTTCTCAACGCAACACAACACAAACAACATAACACAATAAGCGTCGCAATCTTCCGTCTCGCCTTACAGCCAGAAGGCAGGAAGCACAGCCGCCAAGCGTACGAACGCGGGTAGCGACTGAGTGTAGCTAAGAATCCTCGTCTCCATTCCATCGATTATCTGTTCTCCCAACAGATCCTTTGAAAGCCCCCCTACTTCCTACATCAGTTTGGATTCTGAATCAAACTGAATAAGAATCTGCTCCCCCAGGACCCTCGAATTGAACCATTCAAGGATCTCAACGCGATCTCGAACTACCGTAGCTCCCCGAAGCACGTCGGCCTGAGCCACCTTGACGGTGGCGAGCGTCAACTCGGCGGTGCCAAGATTTTGCGCGATACAGGCGCGGCTTCCCTTGCCAAATGCAAAGAAGTTGGTGAGCATTTGGTCTGTAGGATCCAACCATCGCTCCGGCGAGAACTGCTGAGCATCGGGGAAGACGGCTTCATCTTGGTGTAGCTGGAAGGATGCAACACCTACGCTGGTACCGGCGGGGAAGAAGTAGTCATGGTAGCGCCAGCCAGATTCAGGGACGAGACGCGGCAAACGTATTGGGTTAGCCATGGACAGCCGCAAGCCCTCGCGGACGACACCACGGAGGTATGGACCAGTCATGGCATCCTCGTCGTTGGCCGTCCGGCGGAGCACTTCTTCTCGTAACTTGGAGTATCTGCCAGAGTAGAATTGTCAATGCGATGGTGGTATCATCAATGGAAGAGACGTACATGTCGGGGTTCTTGGACAAATGCCACAAGATGGTTGCCATGTTTATACTGGTCGAGTCGGTGCCCGCAAAGCACACATCTTTCAACTCGACCTGCACCTGCTTCTGGGGCACCGATCGCTCCAGAAGACGACTTGCATAGCTCCCGCTACCCACGGACGCCGTTTTCGAAAGGTGGCTGGTATATTGGTCGACGAGGGTCATAGAATGAGCTGTCTCAGCACCACCCATGGTCAGATCGATTAGCGGCATGAGCCAGTCCCCAAGATGACCAGGGAGGAGATTGAAGAAAGCACCGACGCCCACGTAGGCGTCGACGAACGGCGATGCGGACATGTGCGATGTGCCTTCGGAAATGCCTCCGTACTGCTCATGGAACAGGTACGCAGTTACCGCATCGATGGCCATGCCCCGCGAGAGGTTCAGAACGTTGACCGGTTTCCCTGTGCGCGCCTCGTCCTGCAAACGGGCTACGAACTCGTCGACCACCCGGCCGAGCACATGTTGCGAGTTCCGGATCGACGCGGTCGAGAAGAGCGAGACGACTGCCTTGGCGCGGTTGGCGCGTTCAGCCAGCGTCTGCGTCGAGAAGATGGTCGGATGGCCATCGATGTCGAACTTGGAGTAGGCCTGGGTCTTCTGGAACCCGCCGCGGTCCAGGTAGATCGGTTCGACGGCATCACCGTCGGCAATGTCGACGTCGTTTGGGCCAACACGCAGCACCGGTCCGTACTGCTTATGCAGCTCGAAGATGGCGGTGCACTCGTCCCCGACGAAGGTATGCCAGGCGAGCCACAGCGACGAGCAGGCGGCGAGACGAGGGCCGGGAACCCCGGACAGCGGGTGGATATACAGGCGATAGAGACATCTGGCGAGGCAGACGGCTGTGACCAGAGCGCCAAGGGTCAACCATAGACTGGACGACCACGCGGGAACGATGCTTGCCAAGGCCATGGCGGAACAGAGGTTAGGTAGATCGACTAAGCCCTTTGCGTACGTAACAAAAGGAAACCGCGAGCATGTGAATATTAGATGGCTGGCTTTATGGTCCCTGCTGCCAGAGTAGAAAGCATTATCATATTGCTCTACCCCTCCAACCCAGCGTTCGTGCGCGTCGGCCTATCCGATGGGTACATATCGGCAGCCGCATTTGCATACACGTTTTACGGTTGGGCTATCTTCTGATTCGAGATAAGCGGCTGCTGATGTGCCGGCCCATATCTCCGACGACTCAACACCAGTCAATATCGGACACCGTCGGCTCGTCCGAACGTGGAGGTTATAATTCCACACTCAGCAATAAAACGTGGAAACTATTACGGCGCAATGTAAATCTCTAAGTGAAATGGATAGTATAAGGCTTTATACAACTAGTGAAGAGCTTATCTTATATACCAAACGCCGCGTCGTGGATCCTCTTATTGAGGCTGTGTTCAAACCGCCCGCAGATACATCCAAACACATGCGCCATGCATATTCCACCGCCCGCATATCCCATCTCATCCGGGACCTCTGTGCCGGGCTAGAACCAAGATATGAGGTCTCAATAAGCGTTTTATCAAGCTCGGCGACGGGTGCGAAATAAGTATTATTCGCTTGGAAGCTTGTTCTTGGAGTCAAGCCTCAGGGCTCGGGTCCTAGATGCCAAGGATGAGGCTGGGGGGAGGGGGGTGCGCTTGAGAGAATACAAAAAAATAGTCCAGCTTGGCGTGCAGGGTGACAAGCGCGTTGAGGATGCCAAGGGCGTCAAGTCGAAGCGCCATGTAAGCAGCGTGATCAAGACCTTTAATAGAAGATACGTTGATGGTCCTTCTCTTTCAGGGAACGAACGTCCCGACTTGGTTGATCCATTGTGCTTGCTTAGGAATTCGCGGTAGGCTATCATTTCTGCTCTGCAAACTCTCCAGTCTGTGCCAAATGCCTATGCCGTCGCTCTTATAGGAAACCATACAGGTATCATCCAAAGTCAACCGTATCATCTCGTCAGAGTACGACGTCATAATGTTTGTCCAAAACTTCTCATCCTACCTCTCAAAGACAAAGAACTCTGAGTAAAAAAAACTGATGCGTAACCAGGACTCTTCGCCTGTTCCACTGACGTCCAGTGGGTGGGTATCTACCTCGTCGTCGTCGTCGTCGTCGTCGTCGTCGTCTACATCCTTCATATACCATGCTCATCGCGCGCGGCGCATGGCTTACTTGTCGTTGTTCTTCTCGTCCATGCAGATGCAGAGGGCGGCCATGAGAGCCATGTCCATGTTGGGAGCGACGGTCAAGGCGTACGTCTGTTGACCGAAGAGCAGGTCGCGACCGCTGAGGACCTTGCGGTCGATGCGACCAACCAGGGCGTTGCTGGCCTGGTCATGGATCTCGGCCGAGTAATCGACCCAGTTGCCCTTCATGGTAAGAATCTCGGCGGTGCCGTTAGACGACGTGAAGGTGGCGGTGGCCTTGGATCCCAGGACTGCGGGAAGACGGGGTCAGAACGGAGCAGCAAAGGTTGAGACCGAGGGGAAAAGGGGAGAGAAAAACCCACGCTTGAAGCCACTCTTGACCTCCATGATCTTCTGGCCTTGGGGCGTCTCGACGGCGAAGGTGGTGTGGATGTGCAGGTGCTCCTTGACGATGTCGAAGAGGTGGTTGCCGGCCATGTCGAAGAGCGACTTGCGGCCCGAGATGGACATGACCTTGCCCTGGACGCGCAGGACGGGCGTGCCGTTGGCCAGCTTGATCTCGAAGCTGTCGCCGGTGAGCGAGAGCACCTTCTCGCGCAGGATGAGCGTCTCGGACTGGCGCGCGATGAGGTTCTCGAAGACGCCCATCTGGCGCGGGGCGGGGGGGAGCTGGAAGGCGGCAGCCATTGTGGAGGAGTTGTACGGGGAACGGAAATACGAGGGCTTGTGGTGAGAGAGAGAGAATGCGTGTTTGGTGTAGGAGGAGGGGAAGTGGTAAGATGATGGAACGACAGAAGGATGCGTGACCCTTTAAAAGGCTGCCGTCGCAACAACAACAAAATCCTCCCTTGCCCCCCTCCCCGTCCGCAGTCACATGGAAGGCACCACCACGGACGGCGCGGGGGCTGAGAAGAGCTGAAGCAGCTCGGACACCCGGGCGTCTGCCGGCGCCCCGCCACCGATGGACCGGGACAATAGGGCTGATCTGATGCCAATGGATGCGCGCCAAATGCCCGTCGCCCGAGATTCATTGGTGGGGTGCGAGCGATTAGGCTTGCGGCTAGCCAGCGCGCGGGGGGGCTGTGGCACTGCGCTGGGAGCCTCAAGTCTCTTCACAAGGCTGACTTGAGTCCTCCTCTTGTGTCCGGTAGTGAGGCCTCCATTCTGGTTGCGTTTTATCACTTGGTCTAGGTGCCGAGGTGGGGGTGGGATATCTGCCTACGAAGTAGGTCCATCAGCACCAAAAACCAAAGGTCCAACAGCTAGTCTAATTAACGAAGACCCGGGATGTCTCGTCCTAAAATCCCACCTAGCCTACCATTCAGGAGGCGGGTTGGATTCGAACCACCCAGCATCAAAACAAACAAACAACAGCTCTCGTCCGAATCCTCACGGCCTCCTTCTTCCCAGCACCTTCATCCTCCCCCGCTACCATTCGCCAGTCCATCCTGTCGGGTGTCAATCCCCCCCCCGCCCCCTGCCACAACGCATCTACCTATCTTAGGCTTGGGTCTAAAATAACACCGCCCTGCTGTGTGGAGACCAGCACCGGCCGGGTGTTCTTTGAGGCTGAAAGGTAGGCGTCGAGCTACGCATTGAGAGTCACCGCCATCGACGGGGCTGGAATGCAAGCCTCTCCAGTCGTGGTAAGCGTCACGTGGATCGTGCTGCTGCGATATGTCCCTCACGTTGCTTTGCCCTTCGAATGTTTCTAAACAGAAATAAAAATAAGTGCAACCTGACCGCCAACAGGTATATGACCGATCTTGTGTCCCACTTAGATGCGGTGAATTCAGCTCCCGCTCGTGAATGGTCGCAATTATCTCGAGTTACACTTCCATCCGCCGTGTTACCAACGGCGGCGCATCACTTTGGGTGTGGCGTCAAGCCAAGTTTCTTAAAACCACTCGGCGCATCATCGTAGTCGGGTGCTAGGCTACTCGGTGAACCCGCTGCTTTATTAAGTGTCCACAGATTCGCAACCCTCAAGTTCCGCGTCTTCGTTTAAAATATTTCCCGTAACCAACTGCGAACACAAATCGTCAGTGTGCAATCCAACGTTACCGTTTCACACAGGTTTTGTCCTCAGACCTGACAGAAGCCTCACTTTCGGCTTGTCACACATGTCAACAAATCATTCATCCATCACAGTACAAGGGCCCCGTGCAATCTATTTGTTCAAGTCATCACGGGTCTGGCGCAAAAAGAGTTTTTATCATGGTAGTAAGCAAAATCAATGGCAATATCCTTAAAAGTCTATCCTTTGTCTATCGGTGAATACAAGAAACAGATCCCGGGAACGAGATAATAGTCAAGACACATTGTAAATGGGTCTAATTAACCATAATCCATTCTGGCTCTTACAAAGCAAAGGCAGCAACAAGAGCAACAACACCGGCGGCGGAGAACATCTTGAGGGTGGAGGCGCCAGAGGCAATGGTGCTAGGGGTAGACGAAGCACCAGTGGTCTCGGTGCTGGAGCCAGAGTCGGAACCGGAGCCGGAATCAGTCTCAGAAGAGTCGGAGCTGGAGTCGGAGCCGGAGCCGGAACCGGAGCCAGAGTTAGCAGACTCAGTGGCGGTGGCGGCGGCATCCTCGGACTCAGTGGCAGTCGACTTAGAACCAGTAGGCTTGGAGACCTTGGTGTCGGTCTCGGTCGAGTCAGAGGAATCGGTCGACTCGGAGTCGGAAGACTCAGTCTTGGTGGAGTCGGAAGTCTCAGTCTCCTTGGAGCTGTCGCTGGTCTTGGTCTTGGTGTGGCTGGCTGACTTGGTGGTGGACGACTTCTTCTCGGGGCAAGACAGATCAAAGCGGGGGGTGGTGGACAGGTTGTCGGTGATGGCGAACTTCATGGAGTTGTCGGGGTTGGAGTCACGGAGGTTGTACCAGAAGGTGGGGGTCTGGCCGAAGAGACGGTCGCAGCCAACATCCTGCCAGTACTGCTGGGCGTTCTTGACGCTGGGGTGAGCCTCATCCCAGTCCTCACCAGAGTAGGGCCATCCGGTCTCGGTAACCCAGACGGGCTTGCCCTTGACAGCGGCGATGGTGGCCTCGTAGGCCTTGTCGAAGAGAGCACCAGCGTTGTCGATGGTGTTGCCCTTGTCGTTCTCGTAGTAAGGGTACTCGTCAATACCGACGAAGTCGACGGCGTCAATGACAGCCGAGTTGGTGGAGTTGGGCCAGACATCCCAGGTGTCGACGTGGCCGACGGGGATGTCGGAGATGGCGGTGCCAGCAAAGGCCTTCTTGAAGTCCTTGATGAAGCTAACAAGGACCTCGGGGTCGGCACCAACACCGGACTTGTTCTTGACGCCGGTCTTGGAGTTGCGGTACAGATCCTCGCTACCGATGGAGACACCAATGACGAGGTCGGTGAACTCCTTGCCGTACTTGGAGATGGCAGCCTTCAGGGCAGTGATCTCCTTGTCGATGTTATCGGTGCCGGAGGCCCAGACACCAAGCAGGAGCGAGGTCTCGGTCTCGATGGCAGCCTCGAAAGCCTCGATGGGGTCGGTCTCGGAGTAGGCCTGGATGTTGGTGTACAGTCGGACGGCATTGAAGTCACCGGGGGCGTTCTTCAGGTTCTGGGCAGTCTCGAACTCAGCCTTGAAGTCGGCCTTGAACTTGGCAGACCGGTCGGCCAGGGTAGCACCGGAGTTGAAACCGAGGTAGTTCTTGGCCGAGACGCCCACGGCGAGGGCGCTGGCAGCGATGGTAGCGGAAACACGCATGGTGGCTGCTGTGAATCGAAGTCGGGGGAGATATCGATGTTTGTTTTGTAGCGTCACACAGGGGGGAGAGCTCGTTACACAGAGTCAATCAAGGATTAAAGAACGTGGTTCTGTAGCAAAGACGACAGAATAAATAGCCCGTGGGCAAAGAGAAAGACGATGGAAAAAAAGAATGTCGGTTCCCAAAAGAGCAATGGGAAGGAAAGATGTCGAATGGTCAGAATGAAAACGAAGAGGAGACCGAATGATATGGAACGCGCTGAAATTAGGGGGATGAGACCCGCTCGAGGCGTGATACGTCACGTGTAGCCACAACAATTGGTGGTCATCGGGGACGTTGGGCTCTTGGCAGGGGAAGTCGCTGGCAAGAGTGGGTCTCGGCTGCCACTGGAATGATTGGGATTGGCGCGTGCCCCAGTCCCAGAATAGAAAAAACGGGGCGATTGAGCCAATGGTGGACACGACTCTCCCCAGTTCTCCCCTGCCTCGTATTTAGCACTCCACTAAGCCTAATCTAGACTCTAATTTGCCGGATCGCCGATAGACAATCAATCACGGAGTCGTCTGACGCCCTGGAGTTATGTCGCCTTGTGGGAAAAGTCGTCTTTGTTTTCTGCACAACGCGGCCCATCCTTGCCGGCCCGTCTTGGCTTCCAAGCTTCTCCTTTTCCGAACGAGTGTCCTTTGACTTTGGGACTATAATCACTTCGTACCGGCCTTCGTACCGTCGTACTTCGGTCCTCTCCCCAGCTTGTATCCACCGCCATGCCTGCTGGCGGCTCCATCGTCATTCAATTCCAAGGCCAGAACCACCAGCCAGCTGGCGACGTCATGCAAGCATCTGCCCCAAAGCAAGGAATCAACGCGCCATCCGAAATCACGAAAAATCCCACGAGAGATTGCCTTCGTACCCAGGTTCCAGGTTCCTTCGGGCATCTCCTGTGGCCTGCGGACTGTGGAGGGGCCTCCACTCAAGCTGCGACGACGAGGCCTCGAAACATTTCATCCCGTTGGCTGCCGCCGGATGCCAACGAAAACAAACGAAAATACGCCCCATCTCCCTGATTCTCGCGTCTTCAACGTTGCCAGTGCTCATTCGTCGCGTAGTGTAATCCACCTCATCATAACCTTATTGAAACCATGGATGTCAATGCAGGTCCAGCGCGCTTTGACGTTACAGTCAGCAGCCAGGGTCTCCTTGCATCGCAAACACGAGACGAGCGCGAGGTAGCCGTAGGGCATGCTCCATGTGGGTTTCGTCTTCGCCCTTGACAAGCGGAGACAAGGCGCTTCGGCTGCAATATTTCTTTGTTCACCGTCTGTTCGAGCAATTAGCAGAGGACGCCGACTTGCGTCTTCATTCAATGCTCAATTCGTGTCCAGCCCTCCCTCCGTGAAGGATCCGTTAAATTAGCAGTTGACTTGGTGATGAAGGTCTTCGCTTGAGCTTCGTCCGCTCGTTTGACCCCTAGAACTAAACGGGCGCCGTCCGTCACGATGGCTTACCTACCCGGTCCAGCTTGAGACCGTTAGTTATCCAACCGTCAACCTTGGGATTGTTCGCGCAGTTCAGTCTCAGCTGACGCGGCTCGAGAGGTTATGCAATCCTATGCAGGGTCAATAAAATCGGGCTCTGAAGCTGAAGGGTAGGTGGTCGCCACGAGAGAAGAGCAAACAATCGCTTCACCAACAGTATCTTCTCGATTTGTCTGTATACTCGCTAATAAACCACATGACATGGCACCGGCCTCACTTTTCCTCCCTGATTCTCTCCTCAGCAGCATAGATCTCATCCTCATTAATTACATACTTGGCGGATTTCCGTGCGGATACACCCTTTTGGAACTGTTTGGGTCTAGGTTAGCAGCAACACTCCAACTGGGACTGGGCGAAAGCAACGTACCATGTAGTCCATCTCACCAAAGGTTCGGTCCTTGGTCTCAAACATGCGGAAGTAGCCCCAAATAAAGGTCAAGGTAGCCAAACCGGCCCAGAAGAATGCCTGTATTCGATCATTAGTATGAGAGTCTCAACGGGGTCACAGCTTTTTGGTTCAACTTACAGTCTTGCCCTTGGCATTCCAGGCACCTGGAGATAGGAGTTTGGGCTGGAGAAGTCCACCGCAGACGATGTTTCCGAAGTAGTAGAAGCTACGTGCCAGCACAACAGTCTGCGTTCGGAGTCGTGTTGAACCGATCTCGGCAACGATGGTGTAGATGATGGGTCCGACAGACATAGAATACGCGCCTAGCCAGACAACGCAGAGTAAAGACTGCGCCCAGCGGAGGGCGTTTGTCTGATGCGGCAGGGCCAGGAAGCCGATGATCCACAGGATCGCGACAAGACTGCCGAAGCCGGTCAGCCAGATGGTGCGGCGGCCCCATTTGTAAATGTAGAACCATGAGATGATGACTCCCAGGAAGGCGATGCCTGTGCCGCCCAAAGAGATGGCGTAGGAAGCGCTCGCGCTGATGCCGGTCTGCTGGAAGAAGAAGGATCCGCTGTAGCAGAGAGCACCGCCGTTGGTGATCTGGGACATGAATCCCATGCAGGCAATCTCAGTTCGGCGACGGTTGGTCCCGCGGAAAGCATCCATATACGTCACACCCTCGCGCTCCTGGATCTCGAGCTTGTTGGTATGCACCATCATGGCAATGGTTCCGTCGATGTCGACCTCGTGCTCCGGCTCCGACAGGCGCTGGAGGGACTTCTTGGCGGCGTCGAGCTGGTTCGTGCGGACGAGGAACCAGGGCGATTCGGGAGCAAGATAGGCGCCGATGAAGAGCGGGATGGGCCACACCCACTGGACGGCGAAGGGCACCTTGTAGCTCCACTTGGTGTCGTTGTCGACCAGGCCCTTGAGCACGCCGGCCGAGATGAACTGCCCGATGCACCAGCACAGGTTGATGTAGGCAGTGAGATATCCTCGGATGGCCAGCGGAGTTGCCTCGGCGGCGTAGGCCGGGCCGGTGGTTGCGAAGACGCCCCAGGGGATGTTGCAGAGGAACTGGCCGACCAGCATGACCTCGATCGACGGGGCGAAGAAGACGACGAAGATGAAGACGCTCAGCCAGAAGAGACTGCCCATGAGGACCTTCCGGTGGCCCCATCTCGCCGTGGCCCATCCGTTGAACATGGCTCCGATGATGTTGGCCAGGGCGCCGAGGCAGTTGAACTTCTGCTGCCACTCCGCCGAGATCTGGTAACCGTTTTCTTCATCGAGGTACTCGCCGTACTTTCTTCGGAAACTCGGGTATCCGTAGAAGCTGCTAAGAAGGGTGACATCATAGCCGGTTTTATGTTAGTTTGTTATCTGGTAAGCGTGATGTATATAATAATTACCCTCCATGATGACGGTGGTCGAGATGACTGCAGCGCATGTCTGTTAGTCGAGCAAAGTCAATAGAGGATCTCACCACCTACGCATAGACCAAAACGCGGCACGCTTGTACGTCTTGAAGGCTTGAAGAACGCCAATGCTGTGCTCCTGGGCCGTGGCTTCGAGGGCGCCATTGGCCAAAGCCTTGTCATGGAGGTCGACATCCTTGAGGTGGTCAAGCCCGCCGTCGGTGGCCTCGACGTGGATATCGTCTCCTTGCTTTCCAGTCGCCATGATGAACTTGGACTCGATTGGACCGAATTGCTGAGTTCTTGAGCAATAAGCCGCAGATGTATGGCGTTGTATCGGGAGGGAGGGACCCTTAAGACGGGCGAAGTCAATGGTTATAACCTCGCCACCTAACGCTTCCCCGTCCAGGATCTGTCCCTCATGGTTCCCTCATGCCAGTGTAACCCCTCGTGAAGCAATGCAACGGAGACTCGGGCCCGGCACTCATGGTGAAGCTGCAGCCGGGTTAGGAACGTCGGGCCGTCCAAGATGCTCTGAGGTCCATCACACGAAGACATTCCACCGAGTCTGGTAGTCTCCATTGGTGGAACAATTGGGCAGGGGTGTTGACGAGGCCGGGATGTTGGTTAGTGCCCACACATCATGAGTGGACCGGCTATGATCGAGCTTGGAGTCGACCACTCATACCCGCGAAGCCCATGGGGTAACTAAAAGGACGCGACTTGCTCGCTACGGCAGGTGGAGAATCTGGGGTATCCTGGAGAATAGCGCTGTTGGTGTCTCCACGAGTCGACTCGGTCGGCCTATGCTCCGTTTTTATCTCAGTGTTCCCGATCATGGTCGCGCAAGAAACCAGGATCGTCGAGAGCTCGAAGCTGCGAGTTCTTGGCTAGATGCAGCATAGCCTGGGTGTTCATCGGCATTAGTTTCCGACAGGAATCTGCAGGTTGTGGGGGAGCTGCAAAAAGCCCTTGTCTGGCCAGCACCTGAGCACATCACGGGAGCTCATGACTGGGCAGGATCAGGACATGAATCCACTGAAGACGAGATTGAACGATTGCTGCAGCTGTCGAGAGGCTCAATGCCGCTTCGTCTCCAGGGCTCTGTCGTGTACGGATACTCCTAGACGACACTGTTAGCCTAGGCCCTTCGCTGATACCCGACGCGTGATGTTGTTTATGGCCTCGACACACCTGGGTATGATGAAGCTTCACTCAGGCCAGGCCGACCGGGCATCGCCTGAAGCTCTCGTGTGGGGAGGACCCGCCACCCCGCGTCTTCAGCCGACTCTCTGCAGATCATGGTGCAAGATTAGTTCAAGGCCTGTTTTAACTCACTAGCGATGTGCTGGGTTCTTTTTAGAGGCGCGATAATTGTGCTGTGCGTGCTGCGCGTGTCTAAGCTGCATCGGGTTTGATGCTTCTTGGGGCAAGATGTCGATAATCACTCAGGCTGCCAAAGCATTCGGTGACCGAGTACTTTTCTCGCTTCGTCGCAAGGATCAAGAGTAACCACAAGGACGCTCAAATATTTCCCCAGATCATGAGGCTCCTTTCCCGTGCTCTCACAATCCGCGAACCGGGAAAACATCACGCTTGAGGTCCTGGGAGTCTGGACACACTGACGAGAGGGGTTGACAAGTGACGAGTCAGCAAACGCCACCCGGCTCCCACAGAGATCGTACTACTAAAAGAAAAAGCTTGCTCGCGGCTATTGTCTCAGCATTCAGCCTATTTGCAACGCCCTGAGTTCTCCGCAATGGGGGAAACGGCACCAGGGTGTCCAGCGTAGCAACCGCCTCTCAGCTTCCATCCCAAGGCCCTGGAAGACCCTTGTATTGGTGGGCCGGGGTTCACATCGAACCATTTGCGAGGGGATGAGCCGAGCCTCTGGTGGCACAACTAAAAGCTCACAGATGAAGACCCGAACGAACGGGTGGGAGACGTGCTCTAGCGTCTCTCAGCGTATTTTGCCTATTTCAAACGGCAGCCGGGCGGCCTGGCCGGCGGTTGCGGCACTGTCACTTTGCGATCCGACGACTTGGGGTTGTCACGAGGGAAGTGTAAGGTGGATTTGATGAAGCTTCTGATCTACCGAAATACCCCGTAGTCAGAGACAAAACCTCGAGTCTACAAGAATTCGTTCCCGTTTCCAAGTTCCTGCCTCTGAGCTGAGCTGACGCGGGTCGCCTGGGGCACCAATTTCGTATTTAAGATGCAGATGCCTGACAGTGACACTCACATCTTGAACCACTCATGATCCAGTACCTCCTCGGTACTTAAGCGCTCCCCCGGTTCATATCGGAACAGCTTATATAGCAAATCGGCCATAAGCTTTTGCTCCGCCACAGGTGTAATCAAAGATGTTGGCATCCCTTCTGTATGATCCGGGCCTGGGATGAAACTCGAGGGCTTGCTCAGCGCCACCTCCAGTGACCAATCATGACTGGTAGGTCGAAGCCATTGTCCTTGCTCATCGAAATAGTCCGCCCGTCCCTCCCACTTGTCCCACCATCCTTCTGGAAGCTTACCGAAGAAGCGCACCATTTCGGCTATGAGCTCCTGATCGTCGGGAATCATGTAGAAAAGCGGGATTTGTTCCCGAATCTCGAACAGAGTACACCCCAGAGCCCACAAGTCGCAGGCTGGTCCGATAGCATTCGCTTCTTCCAGCAACACCTCAGGCGGGAGGTAGTGCTCGGGAATACCAAGGTCATCTGGCGGCGATGAGATGGGAAAAGACTCGCCAAAGTCGATGACGCAAATTTGATCAGTCAGGTACTCGGCCCCTAGGCGGTCGATGTCGGCGGGTAGAACGAGGTATCTCGGCGAGGAGGCCGGGAGGATCCCACCGGACACACTCCGCACTTCGGTTTTTTTGGGCTGGCCGATGAGGGCAACCAACTCATCCTCAGAGAGATGGTCGAGGTTGGCGATTTTGACAAGAATATTGGAGGGCCGGAAGTCTGAGACGTCGTTAGTTGGTGGGCTACGGGACAAATGTGTTGGTAGAGAGTAGGGTAAAACTAACCGCCATGACAAAACTTGTTCTTGTGCAAGAAATTCAAGGCCTTGGCAGCCTGATGGGCCATTTTCTGGAGGATAGGACCTGGGTCTTTCCCCATCTGCATCCATATGTCAGAGACACGAGGACCAAGAACCGGAAGTACAATGCACTGGTGAGTTCCATTTGGTCCGTCTACTGAAAAGTGGTCGAGCGGAGTTGTGATATACTCGGCGCCGGGAATGGATTGATCCAGTTGCGTAAGGGAGAGGTCTAGCATATTATCTGGCTCCACATCTCCAGCTATGACCTTGACGGCGACATAGCTGGCATTCAGTGTGTCCCGGCAGAGCCAGACAGTGCCGAACCCGCCGTAGCCGAGCTTGTGGAGGACGCGATAACGACCGGACGCGCCGAGGTAATCACCGAGGTGAACAGGATGATACCCTCCATTCTGATAATGCCCTAGGGGCTCGAGATCTAGGTTTGATCCGTGGAGATACGTGCCGTGGGAGGTCTTCGGCGCATGATCAAGGTATCTGCAGCTGAATGGTGCGTCATCGGGAACGCTGTCGGTGATAAGCGTGGCGTGGCTGGGCGTAGGCAGCCGAGTTGCACTCTTGTTGTTCTCCTCGTCGCTGTCTGGCGTAGGCAGCCGAGTTGCACTCTTGTTATCCTCCTTGCCACTTTCTGGCGTAGGCAGCCGAGTTGCACTGTTGTTGAACATGACTTTGAACCGCTTGCGGCCCAAGGCCGATAGAGTGCAGCAAAAGCGTGATGAGAGAAGAAGGCGCGTCGCGGAGTTGAAGGGCTGGAAGACTGTAGTCACCCTAGGCTTAGGCGGCGCAGTTAGCGCAGGTCTCGAACGGCGATATCTGAAGAGAAGAGTACTCCTGCTAACGAACGTGTTAGTTGGAAGGGATTTGGTGGGAGACGGACTTTGTAAGAGGCGAAGGTGATGCGAACTTGGGAAGGTATTGAACAAGCACGATGGCGCCTTGTGTTTGCCTGAGGAACTTAGGAACTTGGGATGCGAGTCACATGACGTCTGTGACGCATACTCAACCTACTTGTGCAACCGGAAAACCCCTCCACGGCACGTACAGTAAATTTTCAGAAGCTCAGAAGATCTACTACGTGTTATAAATGTGGATTGACTGGAATACTGTCGTAGCAGTACAGTTCCCACACTGCTTTTTGTGTGAAGCTTATCTAGTTACCACATGACAGCAACACCCAACAAGGTCTCTCATGGCCTTAATCTTCATGTTGTAAAACATGCATTGCGTGAAGAGAGGCTGATCTCCGGTGAATGAAACGTCATACAGGCACTTTCCGCTTGTTGAAGGATTTCGGGTGTTTGAACTATGCGGAGCATCCCCAACCTATCATTTGGGTTACAGTGTTCCTGAGTTGTGCTGATTGGTTTCGGATCCCGAACTAGACTACGTAGTCCAAATAAAGCTGCGTTACCATGTTGGACATGCCAACACGATAACACCAACCAGTCAGGATCTTGTGGTCGCCGGCCTACCGCTAACAATGAACAGATGCTGCAATGGCTACCGGCAAAATGTTTCTGGTTCTATGTCAAGGTCCATGATTGTGCCAAATAACGCCTAGTCACCAAATCGAACATGTTTTGGTTTGAGAAAACGACGCCGGGCTGTACAACGTTTAGAGTCAGAATCGAAATCCAGGCCTACGTGGCATGCTCAAGATATTAAGTATAAATTTGCGGCGTCCTCCATATTTCACGACTGCTTAAGGGAACATCAATCCATTGTTTACTCTACTTTTGGCGACTGGTGTGCGAAGATAAACAGTACGGATTTTAACTAAGTGTCATGCCTGCCGACCCAGCTGGCCGTGTCCGGCGAGACGTAGGCAAGGGGACCACGGAAGACCCCTTGGTATGTAGAGGTATGTATTTGTGGTGGAATTCACTAATTCATTGTGTGAGATTATCTGGCTCGTCAAACCGCCCCGTGACGAGGGCCGCATGCTCGGGAATGAGGAGGTTGCCCGTGATCTTGGCAATATGGGATTTACCCATGTCTGGATTCGGTAAGATTATTCACCGCCGAGACCCATGTATAACCATGTACTAGAAACAGCATTGTCCTCATCAATGCTGTATTTTCCAATTATTGCGAAACCTACTAAGAAAAGTTGCTGACTACTTACTTCAATCTCTCTACAGCTCTTGCGATCATGCAACTACACGCGTACCTATTGAAACTGACGGGAATGGCCACCACCGACGTACGGTCTGCACCGACAGACACATCACAGTCTACTGCGGCAAGAGTAGCACCGCGGAAAAACAGGGGGATGTCTTCCTCGTTGTGGAGGAAAATGGGCGGTGGCGTACGATGCTTGACGGTGAACGTTCAGACCCAGCGGGCAAGGGCGTCGACTTGTTTCCCTACCCCTAGGTGAAGCTACTGGGTACAATCTGCTGGTTACTCTGATTTACCCAGCCATCTACCTTAGCGAATGTCTAAATGGTGAAGCTATAATGCTGGAAATGTCACAGTAGATACAGATGTGTTTCTAACTAAAGTGTTCTAAGACCAGTATGATAGACAGGCTATAGTCGCAAGTGTAGGACTAGTCAAAATGTGTTCTCTGTTTTTCCTCTTGTTTCTTCCATTTCTTAAAAGAAGACGGGCTTATAATTTAATATTAAAGTAAACAACTCTAAATAAGAATATTTACACATATTATTCTATAATAATTAGTATGTGTATGTAGAGTTGTTCTTCAGATGATACCTTTTGAACTGTTGACAATACTCTAAGCTATTATAAAAAAACCATATCACGGTTGTCAAACGTCCTGGATCTGCCGACCCAACTCAGCAAAGCCTCCCATTTCCTCCCCCGTGAGGCTCCAGTCCGCGTTGTTGTACATTGAGAAGTAGCACTTGTAGTACTCATCCGGCGAGACGTCTGCCATCGACACATCCTGGTACAGATTCTCGCCTCTCCCATCCGTTGGAGGAACCCATATGTGGGCGAAATTGTCCCACAGATCCGGTTCGAGTTGTATGTCCCCGTTCGGGGTCTCGTCGGGTCGTAGTGACTGGCCCTGTACCGAGTTCTCAAGGCTGACTACCTGATCTCTGGAAGGTTCGGAGTTCAAGTTCCCAGGGTTTGCTGGGGTGGACGCAGTGCCATGTCGCTCATTCGAACCAAAACCATTGAGAATATTCCCGGCCAAGATGTCGGCCGCGCTTGGCGAGTTGTTCATCGCCTGAAGGGATTGGATTTTGTGAGACATGAGTTTACATATCCCTTTCAAGTCTTTTATCCTCTGTAGAGCATGCTTACTCCCATGATCGGCAAGGTACTGCATAGTTTCCAGAGCGTCTGGGAGCCCTGGCGACGGGCTAAACTTCTGGCCATCTTCACAGGCTGAGTCTAGGATTGCAACCAGTATCATGATGAATGATGAAGAGCAAACCGCGTCAAAGTCGAAGAAGCCATGGATAGCTGGAATCTCGTTAGCGAAATGGAGTTTACATGGGCTAATTGACGTGTTTTACCAAGAATGTTTCGATTTCGAAGTGAGCAAACGACTTTCAATAGCCTTCTCGCCGCTTCTGAACAGGTTCTTGATAGTCTTCCAAGTGGCGAAGTGTGCAGGCTTCTACTGCTGGGGCTCTCGCCACGGAGGACTAGTTTCGCCATGTGCAACATGATAGGTCGAAGCGTAAGAAGGGTAGCCTGCGTTCAACTTGTGAGATATTGTTCCTTGCGGTTAAGTTTGAATGAGTCGGAGTGTAGTACCTGATAAAGCATGAGATGCAGAGACCCAGTCGTTCTCAAGCATAGATCACGACCCATGCCCTGGAAATCCTTGGCTGAATCGGAGGGAATCTCTTGCGAAATATCATACAGAGACTTCACAATCTCTTGAACGTTTGGAACAAATGTATCCTCGGTATGAGGTTCCGGGCCGTAAAGAACTAGTGTCGTTAGCGAGCACCCAGGTCCAAATCTGAGAAGCACTTACCGGATAAGATCCGTCCAGTGACTCTGGCGATCTTGATGTTAATGCAAAGTGGACCCGCGGGTGCAAACCCGGGAGAGTTTGTCGGTAGTTCCACGTCGATCGACTCGTCTCTGATCCCGGATGGATTTCCCGTTGCCGCAGCGAGGCGTCTATGCAGACAATGTGAGCTAGGATTCACATTTTCAGGTATATGAGCTTACCTCTCTTGCATGTACACCGTCCACCAAAGACGATTCAGATGGACCTTTTCAGATTTCATTAAGTGTTTGGTCCCTGAAACTTGATGGTACTTGTGCGAGATCGCCAGTCGCAATGCAGTGCTTATCTGGTGGTCAAGTCAACAACCAGTCTAAAAGGCTGAGGAGAGTACTCACATAAAGGTAGGCCTCCTCCCTGCGGTGCACATTCTGGAGGTAAATGGCAAACAAGCCAAAGATCTCAACACCAAGCTTCCCGTAAGAGTGCATCGCGGTGAGTGTCGGGACATTTTTGTGGACGTATTCGAACAGCTCAATTCCAGAGAATTCACCATTTCCCTCAGGATTGGCATCGAACAGCGTGCCAATTGCAATCACCAACATCATCTCAAGACACCACGGAGACCCAAGTTGGGCCGGGTCGTCTTTGTTGGCGTAAAAGAACCACAAGCGGTCTGAGAAGTCTCGTGCGTCAACATGATGCTGGGTATGTCCTATGTAGAACATGGCTGTTTCTAGGAGCCTCTGGGCTTCCTGGTGTGAAGGAAGATTGGGGAAGTTCTGGTAAGAGATTTGCATCGGGGCATGGTTGAATGTTGATTCCTTTGGATGGCTAGATGTCGGGGTTCTGGAAGATTTGCTCTGATCATCTTGTTGGAGTGGTGACAGCAGATCTTGTACCAAAGATGAAAAATTGCGACTAGAACTCATGGATGCATCAACAGGAATGGCTATTAAAGTCAGTGGCTGTAGAATGGTTCGATATGAGGCAACCTACTTGAAGCCGGTGATGTCTGAGCTGGAACATTTCTAACTGATGGTGCAGAGAAACTGGGGGAAGGACGGGGCAAGATGGGTGACCTCGGAGGTGTGTTTCCCCGTCCGGGATCCGTTTGTGGGGATAGTTGGGAGAATTGCGGTAAGGTTCCTGTCTGTGGGATAGATGCAGTTGATGCTTTATCTTGAGGGGTGGTCTCCGCTACTTTACGTGTTATAAGTCAAAATGTAACTCATTGAGGGTCGGTGAGGACATTGAAGGGATACATACCTTGGGTGGGTGGTGCTGCGTTCTTGTCTACGTTTTCATACTGGGCTAGACGACTCTCAAGTTCCTCGACCCGACTGTTATGCTTCCTCAGCCTAGAAACAGACGGCATAAGATAAGGATAAAGCACTCACCTGGCTAGGAATACCCTCTTGGGGCATTGTCCACGGATAATGCAGTCCAAACCGCGCTTGACGCAATACTGACAGGGACTAGTTCCAGAACACCGAACCTTTTTCTTGCGGCATGTGAGACAACTACCCAATGTCAGCTACTGGCCGATATCTTAGATAGACAATGCCGTAACGGGCTCCGAGCTCTCCCAAGCCACTGCGAGAGCCTGTGCTCGGGAGCAAAGTATGTAAAGGGACTCCACTTACGCCGAGGACGCCTTGCGGACATCCTTCCTCCCGGCCGTTGAATTGGGCAATCGCACTCGGTCCAATCCGGGCGCCATGGTTTCCGGGAGGTAATTGGCTTTCAAAAACTGTTGTCTGGGTCTGCGATATCTTAGGACAATCTTCTGAAGAAAAAATTGCCCGGGGTGGCTCTTGAGAAAGGAAATATCGGGAAGACGCCCGAAGATGACGGAGTCGAGGCGGGCGCTCGGTGAAAACTTCCGGGCTAAGCTAAAACTGACTGTAGTTTCGTCACGTGCCGCCATTATCGGACACACAATGGCATGACTCGAGGCGTGAATTGTGGTAGGTGGATGGGTTGCCGCAGCTTTGCGTTGGCTCGGGCCGCGGCCGCCGAGCTCCGGAGCTTCGGGGGCGCGCACCGGTTTTCGGAGGGCGCACTCGAGGTCCAATAGCACGGCGGTTAGCAATGCACGTTGGAACTGAACACGACATTGGTGATACTTGATCGACTCGTCTCACAACTCCACTGGCTATCCACTTAGTTCTTAAGTCTGCCGAAGAGACATGTTGACGCAACAAGTATTCCGAGATTCAAATAAATAAATACCTCTCCTTGTCCAGCTTCCACCTTCGCTTCATTATTCTTGGCTTCCTCACACCCGCAGCTCTGTCATGAAACGTTTTGATTGATATCCTTCGGTAAAGAGATCAAATGTGCATTATCGACAAATTTACTATCATACATAACCCAATGGCTCAACAAAATTTATCATTCACGCTTTCGCTCCTCCCAAGAAGCGCCAGATTGTAATGATTATAATACAGACCCTGCCCTCCAAAATTCCCTAATCTCTTGGTTCTCCAGAATGCTTCATCATCGATGCCGCCATCTTGAGCCTATGCCTCGCCTCGGACAGAAGCTCCCACCTGGTGGTTGACAACGCCTCGTCGACAACGCTCAGGAGACCAATTATTTTGTTGCGGTTTCCAACAACACCTGCCTGGTTTTGATGCAAGTGGAATGCCTTGATCGAGTTGATCGTTGGCGGAATCATAATTTGCAGATATGTCTTGAGATCTTCGTGGCGATCACGCCTCACGCTTTCCAAATCGGAACCTAGTGACAAAGGATTCCTCTTGAGAGCGGTTGGTTGCGATCCGTCGTTTGCGTTGTTTGCCGGTGTGCCCTGGCCTATTGATGTGCAGGATGACTGGACGCTTGGATCCGTAGTCATTTGAGGGAAGTTATTCGAAGGGTATTGTAGATTTTCGGGGAACGGGTCAATGTCTCCGTCTTGCACGAACCCATAGGCCCAGAGTACCAAGGAGGCATAGTACAAAGCCCAGGCTCGGTTCAAGAGGTTGTCGTTCCCGGCGTCGTATTTGGGGTATGGAGGCG
The DNA here is from genome assembly GCA_037954315.1 of Neonectria punicea. Lineage (NCBI taxonomy): Eukaryota > Fungi > Ascomycota > Sordariomycetes > Hypocreales > Nectriaceae > Neonectria > Neonectria punicea. Next base: position 29,183 of record JAZAVJ010000154.1, read on the forward strand.
GGGTGAAATTCGCAGACATTCCGCTCGCCTCGCCGAGGACGTTGCGTCGTGGGTCCTCTTGCAACAAAATGAGCTTGATCAGCTGAAGCGCGTGATACACGCCACCGATTGCACCAGGTGATGCCACCCATTCCTTGATCTTTGCCTCTGTGCGCCTCCAATCAAGCGAGGATACTGTGCGTCCAAGGATCTGGGGGACGCCCGCGAAGATGCAGAGCTCCGGCATACTGATGTAGACAGTGATATGCCCGAGATGATATAGCACGGTTCCAAGAGTTTGGAAGGCATCCCCATCATCACTGCCGCCTCTGCTACTCAGCCCTAGCCTCTGCCAATCAAAAGCAGCATGTCGAACATGGGCGATTCCATCGTCGTAGTCCTTTTTCCACCAGTCGAACGCCCTTAGTAGCTTAGGCCGCCATCTCTCTTGGACTCCAGGGATAGTATCGGTGCCGAGGGTGGACCGGTCGAGATCTCTCTGATGCATCTGCCAGGTAACTGATAATAGTGCGGCCAGCAAGGCAATCCTTCCAAAGGGACTTGTTCGAACTTTTTGGCCGTTGAGCGTCCTCTGCAGCCCATCAAGGAATGTAATTGGGGTAACGCCGTTGGCATAAAGACTCGACTCAACACAGCCAATCTCGGATGGGGAGTCAGATGACCAAAGAGTGTTATCACACGGTAAGGGGAGCTTGATCTCATGGATCACAAGCGTTGGCGTATGTCCAAACAAGGCAGCGTGAGTGGCATCGATGATGAATGCAGCGATCGCCGCCCGGCGTGTAGCCTCTTGAGCAATCCAATGGTCCCACCATTTTTCAGGCGAAGACGGGTCAAACTCAGGCCGACTTGATGTGTGAATATGTCTGATCGGTTGGCCTATCTTGGGGCTAAGTAGGGGGCTCGGGACTCGCGATGCGTATGACGATTGCTTGCCCGTGAGTGCACTTCCTCGGCGCATGAGTGAGAGCGTAGTGGGGAAATAGATGTGTGCCCTTTCGTGAAGGACGCGAGTTGCATTCAATTTTTCGTACACCTCGAGGATAAGAAGTGTCTGAATGACCCACAACTTGGCTGGTGGATGCGAGTCTGCATGCATGAAGACCTGCCATCTGAGGTTCCAAGAGACAAACGTGGTGAACTTTGAAATTTTGTCGGTCATGTCCGAGGGCCCATTCTTCTTTTCGAGCATAGAAGCTCCCATAATTAACACAGCAAGGAGGAGGAAGTCGTGGGCTGTTTCCGGTACAAACGTCGGCCTGTGGAGAATAGGTAGTTGGTCGTGGAAGCTGTCCCAATACGAGTCAAGATACTTCTGAACGTTAACCAGACTCAACACGTGAGTTTCGGCGTCGGTGTCACTTCCAAAGATCTCGTTTTTAATATCTGTGGCTGACTTGGTTCCTTGGGAGCCGATTTCGTTGAATCGTTGAATCATGTATTGAAGCAAGGACTGGCGTTTATGCTCCGATAGTCCAGTCTTTCCCATATGCGCGACATCTGCCATCGTAGTGGCCATTGGTATTGTCTCCGATTGAAACCAGAGATTCACTGGCTCCATGAAAGAGCCACCCATAATGCTCGGCTGGGTCGGATACTCGGGACACAGTTGACCAAAGTTGTTGGAGTAGCCCCCCATTCCTCCCAAGGAGCTTCCGGGAACAAACGAGTATCCAGAGCTGACACCACCTTGTCCATTGAATAGCCAGGAGGTGAACTCGTCCGTGCTGGAAGGAGAAACGCCGAATGGTTGGTCATCGAGAAGTTGGTCAGCGGTGGTGGCAGGAAGTCCGCCCTGTATCATGAAGGACTGGTTTCTGGTACGCTCGGGTCTTGTCATCCGAGGACTTGGCATCCCCATTGGCATATCTGCGCCTTGCATCTGGTCCATCCGAAATTGGGCGGTCCCCATAGGCCGTTTGTCTGGTGATAGTGATGACTCTCTGCTTCGGAATTGTCTTTGGTCGCCGAAATGGCCGAGGGCGTTGGTCATGTCGTTGTCATGAGTGGCGTCGTGTTGGCCTGAGTCTCCGACCGCCTCAGGTTGCAGACCTACTTCATCGGACTCTCCAGGGCCATCGCCTGAGGATAGGTTGTTCTTGCTGAGACTCCTCTCCTTGGCAGGAGTCTCTCTAGCCTCATCTTGGGTGTCGCTCCAAGCGGATCCGTCTTCACTAAATGAGTACCTGGGACGGTGCCTGGGTATTTTAGAGAACTCCCGTTGAGATGAGCTGGGGCGTTGAGACAATCGACCATTCCCATATTGTTGGATTTGCCGCTCATGTCTCAACTTATGACGGGCATAAAGGTCCTTTCTCACAAAGGAGAATGAGCAGCCTGGGTAGTCGCAATAGTAGATCTCCTTGGGCGAATCTGAAGCACGTCAGCATGGCTGATCATTTCGCGATCATGGACCCGACGCACGGTTTAATTGGTGTCTCTGAAGATGCTCGGCGCGAGAGTATGTCCTCCCGCAGCCTTCGTGGGTGCACTGGAACTCCTTGCACGAGGCCTTGCGGCGTTTATGACGCGGGGGCGATGAGGCCATCGTGGTGTGAGGGCGTCACGACTCAGGGCCTAGGCGGTGCAGTCCTCCGGATCCGCGCGAGCCGTGCTACGGTCGCCGACTCCGGGTGTCTTGGTCTTGGGGAGGGCGGAGCTGGTCGGTGGACGCGGACGGGTGTTGCATTGGTCGCGATTGAAGAATACGGGGTTGCATCCTCGGGTTAACTGGGTCAGCTGATCATCTCCGCTTTCCCCAAGGGAAAAGTGGCCGAATGCGGGGATAGGGCCATGAGTCTAGGGTAGGCTGTTTGGAGTCTGGAGTTCATGAGTCGCGACTCGCTAACTGGTAGGGGGCAGTTCGCTAGTCAAGCTTATTGATCCTACTCAAGATAATGCTCCGAGGCTTGAAACATGAGTCGATGGATGGATTCGCCTACCACGAACCGACGAATGTGGCGTCCGCGTGTCTTTCCCGCGACCAATGGCATTGGGTCACCAAATTCACCGAGTCCGAGACATCTTTCACTTAAGCACCAGGGGATCTCACATGACACCATAATGCCGTACCTCATCGGCACAGGAGAAATTCTTCCGGATGTGCAGTCTAAGGACGTCTTGAGGTGCAACAACTGAGACTATTTAATGCTACTGCTGAGCCTCGAGACAGGGAGACACCTTGCAACTGAGGGTGATCATCATCATTTCGAGATTACCGAAGGTTAGACAGGGGAGGGAAGACAGAGAAAGGCCTAAGCGTCGCCGTTCTAGTCGCTAGACTGGGCCAAGAGACCCATCTGGGCATCCTCGACCGAACCAAAATGCCGGTTCGCCATCGAACCGTGGGCCGAGCGGCCCACTTGGGGCTCATAATTCAGGCGACCTATCGAGGGGAATGCTACGCAATGACTCTTATCAACTGAGCATCCTTGCGCGATTCCCTCTGTCTTTTGCCAGAGTGAGACTCGCCTTGTTGACGCGGCCTAAACAATCCGGTCCGACGAGTAACTTAGCGTCGTTCGGCAGTTGATTCTCAAACTACTACAGACTACCGTACAACACGCCTGCGAAGTGCGTCTCTAGCCTGAGGACTGTAAAACGCCTGTCAACGGAACTCTCCGCTCCTAACACCGATGGTTCGCCCACAATTCTGCGCCCACACATGGCTGGCACCTTGGCATCTCGTTACACAAACCGACGAGCTAGGCGGAGCCACATTTATGGAGTGTTTTCCCCAGAAGAGCAAATGCTCCGTCGGGGCTCAGACGTCGAGCTGTTAACCGAGCCCATTCGAAGCATACCTTCTGCCGGAGGAGGCATCAGAACACACGTCCCGACACGGCGGTTCGAGTCCGATTTCGGTGGGCCGTGGCGATGTGTGGGCATTGAATCAGTGATGTGCGCAAGGAGGAAATTCCCCTGAATGATCACACCCACCCGGGGAACCCCGGCATGCCTGATGTGCAACAGCGATGCCCAATATTGTCGATCAGAGGGGATAATTCCGGGGCTAAGTGAGGCCGCGGACTGTGCTCGAAGGGGCCGGATCCGCCGCCATGGTTGGATGCCAGAAAAGGCCCGAGAGTTCCTGGGTGCTGGGCTCTTAAATATACCACGCCTGGCTCGCCTGTCTCGGGACTCTCCTTCCTGTCCGGTCTTTGGAGATTTCGCTGGCGTTTGTTTGAACATTGACGCACCCATGATTACACGCTCCCTACGACTTTTGGGCCCCATCAACCATGGCCATTGAGAATCGAGGCCCGGAACTCCAGGCTGTGTGCTACACGCTTGTGGTGACGGCCATCATTTCCACCCTGCTCCGATGCTACGTGAGGACTCGTCTGGTGAAGAACTTTGGCTTCGATGATTGGTGCATGTTGGCTGCTCTTGTAAGTCGTTCGGCCTCTTCTCTATCCCGCCACTGGTCGCACAAGGAGGCACTGACACTCTACCCAGGTATCGTTCACTCTTTTTGTTGGCTCTGCTCTTATCGGAGTTCACTATGGTACTGGCCGACACCGCGCCGACCTGGAGTACAAGGACTTCAAGTCCGCCATGAAGGTGAGGCATTCCGAGAAGTGGTCTGGCAACGTGGGCTGACGCCAATTAGGCTTGGTGGTTCTGCTACATCTGGTACTGCATAACAATGATCATGTCCAAAATCTCCATCGGCTACCTCATCCTCCGAATCACCGTCAGAACCCTCGACACCTTCATCATCTACGGCACAATGCTCGTCACACTCCTCGCCGGACTTACCTTTTTCTTCGTCACCCTCTTTCAGTGCCGTCCGATCTCCTTCTTCTGGAATCAGGACCAGGAAGGGTCTTGCGTTAACGTGGACGTCATCATCGCTCTCACGTACCTGTACAGCGTATTCAGTCTGATATCCGACTTCACCTGCGCCATTCTTCCTATGTTTCTCGTGTGGAGCCTGAACATGGACCGGAGGAGCAAGATTGCTCTCATTCCTATCTTGGCTATGGCCTGCATGTACGTAACCCCTCGCATCCTGGTGTATCTGTGTCGATTCTTACGCAAACACAGAGCGAGCTCAGCCGTGGCAGTGCGATTTGCCTACGTCAAAGACTTCAAGAACCCCGACTTCCTATGTAGGTTCTCCAATGGCGCCATTAACAATTCGACCATCCTAACACGTGCAAAGGGTCGACCATCGACATCGCGATCTGGTCGACGACGGAACAAGGCCTGGCCGTCACAGCAGGAAGCCTCGCGACTCTCCGACCACTCCTTCGACTCATCAACCGCAAGCTCGGCATATCAACAACCGGACCATCGGAACTCCACGACTCAGACCACCCGACCGGTTCGAGATTCGAGATACCGTCCAACGCCGGGCTCGCCTCCGGCCATCGACAACGAGGCTCATTCAGCCTCACCACATTTATCATGGACGAAGAGGCCCACGGGACGGGCAGCGACGCCGAGGGCTACCGAAGCGGCGAGCTAGACAAGCTGCCCATCGAAAAGAACACATCAAAGTGGCATTCACGAGAACCCGGGAGCAACGAGAGCCAGGAGGAATTAACGACGCCCGGTTACGAAGGCCCGCTAAGTCGGTCCGGCATACAAATAACAACTACTATCAGGATGGAGGAAAACAGAATCTAAGTCCGTAGTCGCCCACGCAATGTCCCAGCGAAAAAGAGCCATGTACATATAGGGTCAGCGACTGGGACGCGTGCGACACTTAATAAATTAACAAAAAGACATCGAAAGAATTGAAGACGTCGAATCTACAGCATACTGTACTTTCTATCAAGTGAATTATGATGCGAACCGGATTATCGGATCGGGATAAAGGATCGTCACCCCTGAGGGCTTTATTGTTGCTTTTAGATAACATGTCCTATGTGAGGCAGTGGTTCTGGCTACCTTAGCTAACAGTCAACCTGCTGAGCGATATGCAACCACGAGGCGACTCCTGATGCCCAAATCCCACCAAACCTGCATTTCCACGAGTGTCTTCTTTCAAGATCTTGGTGTGCCATGGCAGCCACCAACACTCCTGCCGCGCTCCCTTGCCCTTGGTTCATAAAAGCGCTGAACGCTGGGGATCGTTCTTGCCTTGTGATCCTGTCATGATGGTGTTAAATGAACCCGAATTGTCACGTCCACTTCATTCAGTATTCATCAACCCTCAGGTTTATCGCCCATCAGCTTCATCCACTCTTGAGTATGTTTTCGCTTCTCCCCTTGTCCCATTTCCTCTTCCTGCTCTCTGCGGTTCTTGCCAAGCGTTGCGACCAACACAGGACCATCCCTAATCATGAAATCGACTGGAAATCCTGCAGCCCTGATTTCAACGAAACGGGGGTCTCATGCGGCAATCTCGTCGTACCGCTCGACTATTCAGATCCATGCTCCATCGAAACCCTCGAGCTCAAGCTTCTGAAGGTCGACGCGGTGCGCAGTCCGTCGAAAGGAAGTATCCTGCTTAACTTTGGTGGTCCGGGAGCGCGCGGAAAGCCACCCTTGGCCAAAGAACGTGAACTGATCTTAAAGTAAGGAAATGAAAGGAAAGCTCAGTAGGGTTGAGAAAGTATGGCTGACAGTCGCCGACAGCCTCACTGGTGGTCATCACGATCTCGTAACGTTTGATCCACGGTTTGTCTGCCAAAGCTCGAGAAGGTTGAATAAGCTAATGGGGTACGATGATAGAGGCACTGGCGACACAATACCGTTTTCATGCTACGGGAGCGACGAAGAGCGAGCCTCGGCATTGAACGCGAGCCCACGTCTCAGTAGCAACGCCTCCGACGTTGCCCTGGGAAGGATCTGGGCAGACGGTCAGCTCTTCGCCGAAACTTGTCGCGAAGCCCAGAACGAAACCGGAACATTCGTCGGCACGGCATTTGTGGTGAGGGATATGATGCGAATGGTGGACACGTTGGACGAAGACGGCATGTTGCGATTCTGGGGTAAGAGCTGAATTACCCTTCCAATCTTATTTACTGCACTTACAATGACCGTCGCAGGTCTTTCGTACGGCACGATCTTGGGAGCTACTGCGGCGGCCATGTTCCCGAAAAAGATGGACAAGGTGATTCTCGACGCAGTGGCAAACCCGCTCGACTGGTACGCGAATCGGTAAGTCCGCAAGTGCCCCCATCCAAGAGAGCGCAAGTCAATAACAGACACTCAGGGACTCTGATTTGTACTCAGATGTCGACAAGGCCTTCTCCGGCTTCTGCGCAGGTTGTATCGCCAGGCCCAAGGATTGTGTTCTAGCAAAGGACAACATCACTGCGTCCGAACTCGAAGCCAAGATATATGCATTATTCGATGACCTGAAACGAAACCCCATAGCCGTGCCCTCTCCCTCCGGTGGGATAATTTTGGACTACAGCATGGCCAGGAGATGGATGCATGCCGTACTCTACTTTCCCCTCCTCTGGACCAACACGGCTAGAATCTTGCATAGCCTGCTGACTCGAGATATCCAATCTCTTGACGGCTTTCAGGACATATTATCAAGCATCTTCCCGACGAACAACGAAGCAAAATTCGGTATCGCGTGTAGTGACGCGTTTGGTCAGACGTCCAACATTAGCGATATCCTCCCCACCGTCTACGCACGGCACAATTCCAGCCGCTTATCAGGCGATACAGGTGAATATATGCTCATGACGTGTGCCCAGTGGAAGCTGCCAGCCAAGGAGCGGTTCAATGGAGACTTCCGCGTCAAGACCAAGAACCCCATGCTCGTCATCAGCACTCTGTACGACCCTATAACGCCGCTCACTTCGGCGCGCAACGTGAGCGAGACGTTCGACGGGAGTGTGTTGTTGCAACAGGACTCGTACGGCGTACGTTTCTTCCAGGGTGTAATGGTCGCGGCTCACGGCTAACTGTCTATTGTGTAGCATGGCGCAATATCGCAGGCGTCGCTATGCACGGCCAAGGCGGTGCGTGCCTATTTTGTCGACGGCAAGCTTCCCAGCCCGAACACAGTCTGTGGCACTGATGCTGTTCTATTTTCGGGCTCCAGTGGATGGGATAAGGTCTTCGAGAAACTTGACGCTGACAAGGAATGATGAGGCATAGGGGAGAGCGATGAAAAAGAGAGTCGGCTATTGTGTAAGTAGACTCGCCATGGTGTGGAGACTTCGAGTTGTCATGGCCTCCGGTTTGACTGAATAGACTTAATGGGTATTTTTTGCGTCTCGTACATGCACATTCGTTTCTCAGTCTTTGTCCATGGCCTCAGCAAGTGACGACAGCTCGGCCGCCTCCCTGGCCCAGATAATCCCGTCGCGCCACTCATGTGCCTCAGAGAGCTGCGTACCAGTCAACTGGAGCAGAATCTCTGAGATCTCGAGCACCATCCGTCTCCCGATAGTCTTGGCCCACCACATGGTTTTGCCGAGGTGGTGAAGCAGCACGCCCCAATGCATCATCAGAAACATGGCGACGGGTTCTGATCTCTTCAGCTCAGCTGCGAAACCCGGTCCAGCGAGGGACGGGAAGGCAATGCAGAGCCCCTTGATCATCTCTTTTGAGTCTTCGACGAAACACACGCGGAGGGCAGACACGGTCATCCGACAGGACTGCACTCGGAGCAAGGCCTCTTCTCGCGCGTTGGCGTGCTGCTCCTCGGCAACGTCGACGCCCTTGTCGATGACGGCGTGGCATCGGGCCAGAGCGGCTTCAACGTCGCTGGGCAGTGGATGCGAAGGGGCCTTATTTATGGCCTCCAGCCCTGCATTCATGGGGACAGCAGCTTCGGGGTCGTTCATCAGCGCGTCTATGTTCTCTAGGACAATGCTGCACGACTTGATGAGGAGGTCGAAGAGAGCTATCATGCGCGCCAGGATGCTCTGGGGTTCGCCGCCGCCAGTCATGTCCTCGCACTGCGGTATGGCCATGTTGATCAGCACGGCGATGGACGAGAAGACGTACATGGCCTTGAGGTTCTCCGGGGTGATGCTCCCGAGGTCCTCGCGGAACGATTTGCTCGCCTTTTGGTAGTACTCCAGCGCGAGCTTGACGTATACTTTAGGGTCTTTCTCGAGAACGGATCCTCCGCACAAGGCAATCTCAAAGGCCGACAGGGAAAATGCGCCGTGCAGGAGGAAGTCTTGCTTGAGTCCCCAGCGCGGCACGCTCACTTGGATCCAGTGCTGGTCTTCGGGGATGGTGCAGAGGCTCTTGTACGTGGACGTCGTCCAGCGATGCATCAGCTCCAGCTCTATCCTGTGCCGAGCCTCAGGGGAGAGGAAGCTCGATGCGCTCTGGAGGTCCGCATCTTGCGACGACGATGATGGGGGAGTCGGGAATGCGCACGCGTTGAGACCGCGGACGAAACAATTGCCGCACGGAGGCCCTTCTTCATCACACTGCCGGGGGTTAGCAGATGGAGTCTATCACAGTTGAGAGGAAAACGCCAGGACGTCAATTCATCACCTTTATATGTCGCTTCTTGCAGTTGCGACACCCGGTCCGCGACTTATTGTGGGATCTTCGTTTCTGCATTGGGCCGAAGGTGTTCTTATCGAAGGCGGTTTTGGGAACTTTGGTTTTCTATTCTCTCTGGGATACGATGCGCCGTACCACCCCGGCAATGAAAATGAGATCTCGTAATGAGAAAGCCGTGGACGAAGGATTCACAGTCAGCATACGAGGTAAGCTAAAACGCTGCCTACCGCCTTGGAGAGAGCGGCAGGATCCGAAACACGTGCGTGCCTGGGCTTGTGGCTTGTCGGCTGGTATGTGGGGGATGGGATAGTTGATGGACGACTGCTTGTTGTTTTCAAGGCTCTCGGCTTCTGTTGCATCTTGGGACTTCAACCGATGGCGAGCATGCCGAACATTGGACCATCACGAGTAGGCTGCAACTGTCTGGGTTGGAGCTGATGGCGTAATAAACATCCGTGGCCCCGGTGATCGGCAGGGGGTTGACTAGTTCATGTCATTCAAATCCGGAAGAAGCCGAGAGGCATGGTCGTTATTCTGATTTCGTTCTAAAAATGTCTAATTAACGTAATTGACAATATTCGCTCTATCTCGCAGTCTGGCACCATCTATGCGGCGCATCGGATCCAATATCCCAAGTGCAGAGGCTCGCCTCCAAGATAGTACCCAAAAGGCCACCAACCAAGCTGCCCGCCGTCTCGCCAGCACCTACGACCTGGAGACAGAACTCCTGGTTGATGCCGGGCTCGGAGGACTTCTCCTCTAGAACTTTATCCAAGATAATCATGTAGATGGCGCCGCCCATGAGGCCTGCGCAGAAAGCTAGTAGTCCGACGACGGTGGAGGAGGAAAATATGGAGAGCGGCGCGTTGATGAGCAGGACGGCCGCAACGAGGCCGAGCACGGCAAAGGGAACCCGGGCACTGCGAGGTCGGAACAGCGGCGTTAGAGTCCGAGATATGAAACCACCCAGCTGGAAGAAGAAGCCGTAGGTGGTGAAGTAGGAGAAGAAGGTGTCGAACGCCGGCGAGATGGGGAGGGCGCGTGAGATGCCGGGGAACACGACGGCCAGCGTCGCAAAGGCGATGAACAGCGGCACCATGAACGGGCGCACGGCGGTCTTGGTCAATGCGATTCGGTTCTTGGCGCTCAACAGTCGGGCGAGTTCCTCGAGAGGGTGGACGATGTGAAACGCGCCTTCGGGACCGTCCTCGATATCATCCTTGCATCGTCTCTGGCGGGTGTCGGGATAGTTGACGGGAGCTCCGGGGAGGATGACGAAGAAGGCCACCAGCATGGCTCCGGCCAAGACGTAGATGCAGTCGATGAAGCTCCGCAGAAAGGCCTCCATCCAGACGGTGAGAACAAAGGGCAGCACGGCGCAGAACACAGCGCCAGCACCGACACCAGCTCCCCAGCCGGCCAGGCCCGCCCTGCCGTAATAGCGCGTCATGCCGAGAAACGAGACGTCCATGGCGGCGGCGGCGGAGGAAGCCAGCACGGAGGTGAAGATCCTCAAGGGCGGAGCGACGTTCGGCGGCGTGACGTTGGTGACGACGGCGACGAGCGTGCAGCAGGCGGCGGCGCACAGCGGGCGCATCCAGTAGGGGACATGGTGGAGGAAGTGCGGGAGGACCAGCTTGGTGGCCAGCGCGGGGAGCGTCTCAATGAGGATGACGACCCATCGCGGGTAGGGGATGATGAGGTAGTTGGCGGAGAAGACGACGAAGGGGACGATGGTGTTGACGAGGCCTGTTTTGGGGTGGTGTTAGTTGGTGGTTCTTTGGCGATGGAGGGGGAGAGACGCACCGAGGATGGCGAAGCCGAGATATGATGGCAGCTTGGTGCCGCAGCATTGGGACCTTGGCGTACTCATGACAGCCACGACGCAATTCCACTTCCCTTAGACGCTCGTTTACTTGGTCATTCGAGAAGCAGAGGCTCGCTTTTGTTACAAAGAAATGGAAAAGAGAAGAGAGCCAGTCGACAATGCGTCGGAAGCGGTTGTGCAGTTTCTATACGAGGCCCATGAGATGAAGGGATCCGATCCGACGCTAGTGACGGGGCCTTTTTACCCGCAATTGCAGTTGCAGCCGGGTTGCGTGCTTGCACAGCCGGACAGGAACCAACAAAGGGATTCCCAAAAGGGAAAAACAGGCAGTTGGTTTCGCACAAGGGACTGATGATCCTCTTTCCTAACGCCAAGTGTTGTTGGTTGTCGAAGTTCCATCATGGGAAGGGTTGTTGCATCGCGGGACATTATTCCAGGGCTCGCAGCGGGCCTTGGAGGCGGTTGCTCCACTAGCCGTGTGCCGTGTAGCGCCCGCCATGGGCTCCTTGCAGAACCCTGGCCCTGTACCGCGGGCTGTGTGCCGGCCGCCATCAGAGACAATGTAGATTGTGCCGTCTGTCGGCCGCCTTTGACTCTATCTATCTACTCTCTCTAGCCGCGATCCAATTCCAGTCCTGCTGTAGCTCTGGTTGCTGCACCATCACTGACTTAAACTTAACCCATCTCACTGCAACCTGTCGTCGCAACCCGTCGCAGCACGTGGGCCTGATCGACCGCCGTCACGGTGTCAAATGATTGGCAAACCGTCCATGAACGCGGGACTTTGCGGTTTTAGGCCCCGGACAGAAAATACACGTGCGGCATCGAGATGCGACTGCACTGCACAGACTGCAAACGTGAGCGAACGTGAAGATCACAAGGAACGATGAACCAGGTTCCCCCTGCTTGTGTTGGCTGTGAGGACCAACATCTCCAACTGCTAGTCTCTCGCAGCCGACGAATCCCACGCCGAGCGCTATGCACAGCGAACAAGCCCCTGTACGAAGTATCTATAGCTCTGCGTGCCGCCTGTGACGTACGAATATACTGATTAACTAGATCGTCGCTGTGATGGACTACCTCCGTCCGTTTGCGATGGTTTTACACCATGCTGGCTGCGCGCCTGGCTAGGTACTTTTCTCATGTGGAACATTGCTTCTTTCCCTTGAGCCGTCGGTCCTGTGTGACCTCTTCTCTCCCGACTTTTTGGTGGTCCGTATCTCAGACCTTGTTGCCACGGCTGGTGATGCCATCGCGATGGCCTCGTCTCTCGTCTCGCGCCGCTCTGCGTCCAGGATGGGCCGAGGGCCTGGTGCTGACTACCATGATCTCGATGGCTATGACCAAAGGTCGTCTATGGCATCGCATTCACACAGAACCTCGTCCCTGTCTCGCGCCGTCTTGGGGTTGTGCAGGCAGTTGAAATGGGTTGTTGTTCTCGTCGCCGTGCTGCTCTTGTGGTGGTTGCTATATCTAGGCCATGTAAGTAAACGGCAAGCTCATTCTATGGCTGATAAATTATCGCGGATCCTACGAAAAGCTCCATGATCTAACACTATCTCGCAGTTTAATACACGCTATTCCGACGTCTACTCCGGCCACCGCTCCGCCGACTCTATCTCCGGCCCGGACCTCAACGCCCTCGCCGTCCCCCTCCGCCATGGCAAGCCCAGTACCTCGCGCCGGCTGCGGCTCTTCATGCCGGCCGACTCGCCGCACATCAACCTATGCAAGACCATCATGTCGGCCGTCGCCCTGGGCTACCCGATGCCGACGCTGCTGAACTGGGACGGCGAGTACAACCGCCCTGCGTGGCACTTCGCCGGCAGCCACATCGCCAAGCTCGAGAGCCTGCTGGGCGGCATCGAGGCGCTGCTCGACGGCGATGACGACGCGAGTGACGACGACCTCGCCGTGCTGGTCGACGCCTACGACATCTGGTTCCAGCTGCCGCCCTCGGTGCTCATCCAGCGCTACCACCAGCTCAACCGCGAAGCCGACGAACGCAACCGCCGGACGTGGCAGAACCTCACCCGCGGGGCCCCGGCCTTCCCCGTCCCGCCGCCGCGCCAGGACATCATCGTCACGACGGCCAAGGACTGCTTCCCGGACAGCTACTCCGGGTCCGACCCGCACTACGAGCACTGGCCGGCGTCGCCCATGCCGACCGACATGTACGGCCCGGGCACCGACCGTGTGCCCTTCTCGCTCGACTCGGCGCGCAAGTACAGCAAGGTGCGCCCGCGGTGCGTCAACAGCGGCATGATCATGGGCACCATGGGCGCCCTGCGCCGAGCCCTGCGCCGCTGCAAGGAGAAGGTCGACCGCGTCGCCATGGACGGCCGCCAGCTGTGGAGCGACCAGGCGCTGTTCGCCGAGGTTATCGGCGACCAGGAGATGTGGCGCGAGTGGGTGAGGCATCTTGGGTCGTCGTGGGATGGTGAAGTCGCACTCAACGACCTGTCGTCGCTGGCTCCCGAGGTCCGGCGCATCGCCTTGGCTGCGCTTCAGGGGCGTCGGTTTGAGTTCGGCATCGGCCTCGACTACAACTTCACCACGATCCCGCCGACGTGCTCCGCCGAGGAAGACGGCTTCTTCGTCAGGACGGGCAACGCAGCCGCGGTGAAGCAAGAGTCCAGCAAGGCTGGCGTACCAGGTGCCGTGCGCGTCCACGGGATACCACCAGAGCTGGTCAACAACAAGCTCCCAGACGCAGCGCTCTCGGACATGGCATGGGGCGAGCAGCCTCTGTACACGGACTTCTTCTTCGGCACGACGCCCGTGGGCATCCACCACAACGCCTACGTCGGGGGCTTGAAACCGTGGCGCCTGAAGCACTGGTGGGCCAAGATGTGGTACCACGACGAGCTGCGGGAGCTGGTGACGCGGCGGCTGCGGCGAAGCGAGGACGCCGCCGTCGCGCCGCTGGCCACGATGCGCTCGGGCGTGACGTACTGGGCGCCGCGCGAGGACGAGGTGCGCAAGGCGGTTAGTGTGTTTGAGCCGTCGCGGGCGCGCGGGGATCAGTTTGCGCCCATCGGGTGGGATGGGGTCTGCCAGAAGAAGGGGAGTTCCAAGAAGTGGTACGACGAGCTGTTTGGCGATGGCAAGGGGCCGCTTGACATTTAGCTTTGGAGCGGAGTTGATGACACGGCAACATACTAAACGAAACAAATTAGAGTCAGGGCGGAGGCCGGTTCGTCGGGTTCGTCGAAACCGAAGACTTAATAAACACCAAACACCTTTCCCCGTAAAGACCAGCAAGACTTGCATGATGTATCACAACGTCAGCCACGACGCTGGTTCACCCGATCAAAGGAGGTGCAAATCCCGAGGACATGGGATGACCGTGTATCGGAGTCAACATTACTACATTAAAAAGATCCATAAACAGACCGAAGGAACTTATACTTGCCAATGAGGGTATTGTACCGCACGACCGCCGCTCCAAATAACGAAAGAATAATGACACCGTGATGGATCCCTGTCCCGATCATTTTCCCATGACGTGACATCTCTACAAGGCCGCTTCCTCTGAGATCCTCACAATCTCGCACAAGCTTCGCACAAACATCATGTCCGCCTCGTGCGGCTCCGCCTCCATCATCCTATCCTCTGCGCCTCCCTCTTGCGCCATCATTCTCGCCGTGCCAATCAACCGCATGACGCAACGCAGTAAACCAGCCTCGATGTTCCGCGTGTTGTTGTCCTGGGCCGCCGTGGACGCGCCGCCAACGGGTGTCATCTCGTCCTTGCCGAAGCCCCAGGCTGTGAGAGGGGCACTGAGCTTCTTGGCGATCCGGCCGACGCTGGGTGGGCCGTGGGAAGAATCGAGCCCAAGGAGGGACGCTGCCTTCTTGGGGATATCTTCGTTCTGTGATTTTTTGGAACTCGACGTTGAGGACCTTGTTGATGATGTTGATTGGCTGCGAGGCACGCGGGAGATGTAATTATATGCGACCATGTGCGCATAGAGGGCATCACAGATGTAGTCCGAGCATGAGCCAAACACGTGTCGCAACGGCGCCCACGGGTTTGGGGCCACCGATACCTCGAGGCTTGTCGTCGCCTCTGCATCGTCGTCCTCATGGGATTGGTGGCTTCGGTGCAGTCGCGTCGAGATGGATCCGCGGCCGTGCCAGACTACCTTTTTCCACAATGATTTTCGTGGTGCGTGAGGCAAAATGTCTCCCAGTGACTCTCTCCAGGGGTCGTTTGACGGATGCCTAACCCTCTTCGAGTATGCACGGATGGTCTCAATGGTGAAGCTGGAGGAAAGGAGCATGGTCTCCGGGAAACAGACAATAGATACCCTCAATGTTTCCATAATATCAGGCGGCAGTGGGACTGCCTTTGCCAGGTCGTCGACGGGGAGCTGAGGCACAAATGGAGGATTGGAACCATCAAGCCAAGCCTGCACCGTCGGTAGTGGCGAGGGTGGGGGAGTCGGTTGAATGTACACAGTACTTGGTCGAGGCCATGGCCGCAAGTCGGCCTCGAAGATGCTGTCTTCATCAAACTCGAGAGGGTCCAAGTTGAAATCATTCCTGTGGCGGGGAATAACTGCGGTGTTGGTGGATTCGGTCTCATTCTCACACAAATATCGCTTGTGTTTGGAAAGTTGAAAGAGCTGGAGCTGCTTCCTTGGGGACAAGACTGGCTCCGGGCATGTCAAGGGTGATTGTGACCTGGAAGGCGTATCCAGAGAGATTGTCGAGCACGTTAATGAGCCTCGTCGTGGAGGAATATCCACCAACCTCACCGAGAGTCTTCTCGAAGACCGGTTGGTGGAACTGGAAGCCTGGTTAAGGGGAGTCCTCGATCTATCCAGCTCCTTGATGCTTCCGATATTTTCGAAGACTGGATCTATGTTGGGTGGTGTGGGCGGTCGCGGGGATAGAGCAAGGGGAGTTTTCTCGTTCGAACCGCCTTCATATTCCCCCTTGTCCATCTCATCGTCGGAATCGGCGTCGATCCAGCTGTGCTCCCGAGACAGTCGTTGACGTGGTGAGAAGGACTTTGGCGATGGGGCGCTGTCGCGGGCGGAGGCAAGGGACGTAGCGGCCGTAGCAATGGAGTGTTGGTGGAGGGAGACTGAAGGGCCTTCAAGACCGCCAGACGACTCGGTTCCGGGAAGGGAGTCTAGGTCGGAGCATTTTTCGGCGCAATAGCCTTGGTGCTCCATGAAGGACACGACCGAATCGCGCTCTTCGATGGAGCCGAGTGTTCGAATTCGAAGGGAAGCCGTGTGGTAAGGTGATGTGAGAATTCGTCCAGGACATGACATGGTTCGCTGCTTGCCCTTCTCGTCGGAGATTATAACCGTTGACGGGCTGCCGGCGGTCATGTTCTTGGCCGCAAACACGGCACTCGACATCTCCAGGTCTCTCGCCAGGAACTCCGGGAAGCATTGGTCGAAATCGCCGTTCATCGCTTCCTCGGCCGGGATGTGGTTTGGTGTACTTGTACGAGGATGCGGTAAGGACAGCGGCAGCAAGCCCTTCATGCTCGAGACGGATCGTCGGTTCGATGGAGGCGGGGCTGACCTTTGTCGGGCAGTCTCACGTCTCACGCTCGGGTCTTGTCTGTGTAAGTGAATGGTCACAGGAATTCTCGGACCGAGGACGGACATGGAGACTGATATGGGAGACGAACTCAATAGATGTCAACAAGGCCGCTCTGGGATGCCAGTCGGCGGGAGACGTAGGGCACAACCAGAGTTATATGACGGGGTCTCGAACTCAACCACAGGGCCGATAGGCATTGACTGGGTGGATCAGGGAGTGGACACTGGAGGACACAGCAGACAGAGTCAAGGGAGACTGCTTATGTCGCGCAACCATGGAGATCGAGGGTCGCGAAAATGAGAAACGACGGTGCCGTGGTGGGCAAGACATGGGCGGGGTCTGTCGCACATGTTCCAGAGGCCGTGATACGGAGGGAGGCAAGGACAAATAATGAAACTAACGGCGCCCTTGCCAGAGGAATGAGGTGAGAAGTCGTGTGGCGTTCCCGGGGAGGAGATGGTTGCACCGCGCAAAAGCAAATCTGTATAAGGGTGGGCTACCAAAAGTAAAAAGATCCGAGTTCCAACCAACTAACCAGCATCGGAAGCTTCAGTAGGTCTTGATGTGATTTCGACTGGAAGTTTAGAAGCCGTAACCCTTGCACAGCGAGGGGCAAAAAAGAAACGGGATGGGACGAGACGAGGAAACTGATCAATCTCCAAGGGCTCCTCCTCTGGACGGTAGAGATGGAAGCTGTTGGCAGAGCATTGGACCCTCGTCTGCTCGGAAAGCTGCCATGAAGCTTTCATGACGTCTCCACTTGGACAAGCTCATGCCGAGGGCACAGACAACGGAGTCTCAAAGCAGTGCCAAGATTATGTTAGCCACACCCCCGAAGTGAGACGGGGAGACTGGGAGAGAATTGTCAGCGATCCGCAGATCCGCCCCTTACAACAGCATCGCGCACGAAGTGCTCCGTCCACGCACACTAGCCCGAGTAACATGGGCCAGGCCACGGAGGGAGAGGCGAGATGCGAGATGCGGGAGGTTTAATGAGGGAATCGAATGTATCAGAGGCTTCTGTCACCGTTTCCCGTCATCGAGATTGAGAGGGGTGCCAGTTGGAGGAGACCCGCGGAATGTGGTTCACAACATGCCGTGAAACAATTGAAGTCCTCGGAGCCCTTTCGCAACTCTGGTCAGATGTGGTGAAGCTGTGAGTTGGTCTGATGTCCGATGATTACGTTGAGCCCTGGCTGTGGTGCCCATGGTTGCTGTGGCTGAAACGAGACACTGGCATGGAGGGAAGTATTGGGTTCTGCCATGACGGTCCGTCGAAGTCGAGGCTTTCTCATAGGGCCGCACATGGCTAGCAACGGGCGGTGAAGGGAAGTGCCAAGACACGGTCGGACAGGCAGAAAGACAAGATATCCGTCCGGCCAGCCATCGTCAGGCGCGGCGATCGGTATGAGAGGCCCTTGGGTGTTGCTCGGAGAGTAGCAGTCTGGAGGATGAATAGCCTGGATCCCCCGGTATGCATTACGCTGGGTGGGCACGGTGCTGTCTCTAAAAAGACAGGCCCAAAATTGAAAAGAGAGGCGCTGCCACATGGCAGCCATCCGTCCAGGGTGGAGAGATGAGGGTAACATTGTCGAGAGGTACTTGGTTCGTTGGCCGCGTGCTGGATGGTTCTGCACCTGCAAACCAGCATGGATCCCACGTTCCCCCAACTGCGTCTCTAGTCTGTCTAGTTGCTGCCCGCCAAAGGGACGTCCACTGGGCCCAGGGATGAGTAAATCTGATAGATTACCTGTCAATTCACAGGCCGGGGGAAAGCCTCATGGGTGATTGCAGTGACAGCGCGGAGACCGCGAGTCAAATGCGACTTGCAGCATCAGCGACGCAAGGGCAAAGTGACAAGTGATAGGAAGTGAGGGTGAGGAAAAAGAAAACATTGGCCCTGAGGCATGGGCGGCGAGACATGGTTAACTGGAATTCGTTTAGAGGCGTGGGGTTGGTGACTTGGCTAAGCTGCCCGTTTGGCCCATCGACGCGATGCGAGGAGACGCGAGGAGACGCAAGGAGCAAGTAGTTGCTACCTTCTTGCCTTGATTGCTCGAACCTTCCCTTCGAAAGTCCGAGAGATGGCGTCCACAAGTCCGCATCACGGGCGGGAGTGCACCGAAAGTTGGAGCGGAAGGGCAGGCACAGGCACTAAAAAAGGAGGTTCACCAAAGGGATATGTCAGCAAGCCCAGTGTAGCAACACTACCTACAGAGCACCACAGGGCACTACGGAAAACTCCAGGGCCACTCCCAAGCGCTGCGGAGATCCGAAGGTTTGCGAGGGGCGGCCCGAACGTCGGGTATAGACACTCACCGAGACCAGGCCGGCCAGGCATGGAGCCGAGCTCTTAACTTAGACTCTTAATTACCCAAGTTAGCCAGGCACGGCGATGATATTCCCAGGGCTGAGGAGCCTAATAAGGGAGGATCTACGGAGCACGGCGGGAGATCATGGCGGGAGCATGCCCTACCGATTGCGCTCCAGGGAGATGGCAGCTACAAGGGTTGGTTCCATGCTACCCCATAAATCCCTGGTTTTTTAATAAGACCAGACTCCCGTCTGTTGTTGGGCGGACTGCGAACTATCAGACAATTGCCAATTACACCCACGGGCCCAGACGCCCGACAGTCGGCCAGAACGGACATAATTTTGGAGGATGCCATTCATTCAATTAGGTTAGGAAACAGTCCCGAAGGAGCACCCAGCCCGCCAAAAAGCAACCCCAGGCCAACAACGAGGGTGGCGGCTTTTCGGTGGCCGGTTTAGCGGCTGCCACACCGCCCGCGGCTGACTTTGGCGCGGTCCACGGGCCTACCAAAAAAAGAAAACCCTGCCCGCAAAGGACGGATTTGGCCAAATCTCTCTGCTGCAACGGGACGACACAAAAAGCTAGCAAACAAAAGTGCACCTCCGCCAGAGCAGGTTTATGATCTGATCTTTACTTTCGAGAATCAGCCAAAAGGTCCGAGGGTAAGGTTCTGATTGGGTGCCCGACGACCCTGCGTCTGCTGCGTCTTTCGTGTAATTGGATCCCCGCGCGTCTGAGTGCCTTCGCCAAGTCTCCTCCGCCCAGTCTCCGTTGTCACGCCTGGAGCTTCAGTCGTCGGCCTATGGTTTTTGCTTGCTCCTGTTGCGCCGTCCGTATCCTGGTTCCGCAACGGTTCTTGGTCTGAAAGTACGTGGAAGCGCAGTTCCGAAGGCCTTCTCTCACCACACAACCACACAGCTCATGTTGATTGCGACGTGGGCACAGACCAACCACCGCTTCCGCGGTTGAGATAGACATCGCCTGCAAATTCTTTCGTCACCGGTCTGCAGCTCCCAGCAAGCTCATTCCGGCTCGTATCAACTTGTCTCGGCTCGCTTCGTTCGGTTGGCTTCCGACCGCGTACTTCTCACTTCGTCGACATCCGCAGCTCTTCGCGGGAGTCCTCACATCGGCAGTGAAGTTTCGGCTCAGCTCTGAAATCTCATCAAAGTACCACCAAAGATGCTCTCACAAGAATTCGTCTCGGCCATCGGTGGCCCTCCCCTCGGCGCCAACACCGCAGTATCCAAGGACGTCGGAATCTACTGTCATGCTCTCACTCCGTCTCACGCCGTCAAGGCAACTTTCAAGAAGAGCTCCGTTCCGGTCAACTGCCTGGCCGTCAACGACACACACATCTTCGCCGCCCAAAACCAAAAGGCCCACGTCCACGTTTACTCCCGTCTGCGTGGCAACCAGGAGGCTCTTGTCCCATTCCCAGAACGAATTCGCAGCTTAGCCCTTGCCGACCAAGTGTTGGTGCTGGGCACTGCCGAAGGGAGGCTGTTTCTGTGGGAGGTCAGTCAGCCCACTCCGTTGCTTCTGTCCGCCACACGGCGTACGGCATGCTGCAAGCCCCTTCCTCCTGTATCAATCTACGTGTGTATACTTCATACTGACCGACGAAATAGGTTTGCACGGGCCGGCAAGTGTCGACTCCCCCCTGCCATGTCCAGGCCGTCTCTTGTCTGGCTGTTACGCCCTATCACATCCTGTCCGGCTCAGACGACTCTAACATCAACGTCTGGTCCCTCTCGCGTCTCCTCGGCCTGGACGCCCAGTCAGAGCACGAACCGGAGCTGACGCTATCCAACCACCGCGGAGCAATCACTAGCCTAGTGGCAGGGCCGAGCACCAATTCTGAGACGAGCATATGCGTCTCTGCAAGCAAGGACAAGACATGCATCGTCTGGAACTTTCGGACCGGCCAGGTTCTTCGGACGTTGCTCTTCCCCGCAGCACCTCTCTGCGCTTGTCTGGATCCGAGTGCTCGGGCGCTCTTCGTCGCTTCCGACGACGGCGCGCTCTTCCTCGTCGAGCTGTTTGGCGGCGACAAGCCTGTTCTAGGTTCCCGGAGTACGGAACCCGCTTCGATTGTTGTGCAGGTCAACGCCCCGCTTGCTGTCTCAGACCCAGAGGCCGGCGAGCCGTCGTGTCTTGCTCTGACATATGACGGAACCTCGATCCTATCCGGTCACACCAAGGGCAAAATCTTTCGGTGGAGCTTGGCAGACAATGCCCATCCGACTGAGCTGGCCAACCTCAACGCCTCCGTCACCAACCTGTGTTTTGTCTCTCCCCTCCCAGCCACGCCATCAACCAAGGCTATCAACATTGTCAAGCCAAACCTGAGCTTGAAGCAGTATGCTTTCACCGCTCAGCTAGAGAGTGATCTGGGTTCCAGCACGCGGTTCGGCCAAATGCTTGGTACCAAGGGTTTCGCTTCCCAGTCAATTGAGACAGCAACCCCGTCTCTATTTCCCTCTTCGTCAATTGAAGAACCAGACCAAGAGCTCGCAAGGCAGAATGAGCAGTTCTGGGTCATCATCAACAACAACCGCGCACTGCAGAAACCTGATTTTCATCAGCCTGCGGCAGGTCAAAGCCCCGCATGAGCGTGACCTTGCTGCAAGAGACGCCACCACGCCCGCAAGCGATGCAACCTTCCTACGCCCGGGTTCCGCCTCGCAGGAGCACTTGTCGGTTCCCTTGCATGCTCTGAGCCTCTGGGGCTCGAGCTTCATTGACTGCACAGCATGCATGTGAGATCCGACCTATAGACCGCACAGATGGCTCCTAGCCCCCCTTGCTGGCGCACCACGTCAAGCTGTCAAACTCGCACTGCAGGCCGTACATTGCGAATGATGATACAGTCTGCTGGCAGGCATGGATTGAGGTTACAGGATCATCCGGTCTATGGACGCTGAACCAATCCCGCAGGGACCTTGCTTGGTGACACGAGGTCGAATATCGGTGTGCGACGCTTTGTAACCTGTCAAACACAAACTTTGGGCATTAATGCTTGGGTCTACTCTTCTAATCAGAATTCGATGCCAGAATGCACTTCTGAGGTGTTTGCACTAGGAACCGTTGCTCGACATTAAGCATGGTGACAGCCGGATCCTCCGCCGCTCCGGTGTGTCCGACACGGACTCTGCTGCTCCTTGATCCGACGCAGCCGTACATAGAAGTAATTGCAGGATGTCTCACTTTGGCTGCCTACGCTAGCAGTTAATAGTTCGAATGGCCGTGGTCTATTCACTCGTATAGAATTAAAGGGCGTTTCAATTGATGTGGTTATCATCCGATACTGTTCAAAAAAGCAGCCTTCCGAGTTCCGTATATCTCACATATCACATATCATACAGAACTAGCGAAATGTCACCTGTAGTGAGAGCAAGGGACGTGGCCTAGCTGCCCCCAAGGTCTCATCAAGATCAGGGGCAGATGGAAAACTAGACTTCAAGTGCAAACGCCCCTGAGCAGCAGCTGAGAACAAGCAATGTTGCTTACCCACGGAGGGGCTCGTGGGGTCGCAGCTTGGATCGGTCGATTTCAGCAACGTGGGAGACTGGGGTCATTGCAAACTGGGGACGTTCAACCGACGTTGCATCGGAATGGCCCCAGGATGACCAGACGTGCTTTTTTCCCATGATCCTTGATTGGCGATAGAGCTTGTTGAGTTGTTCGGTACGTTTGATAAAGCGGGGAACGGTAAGGGAGGGACAGGCCTGGTCTGTTTTGTTACAGGCTTATGATCGGAGTACTGCAATTAATTGTGCGAAACAGTTACTTGCTATTTGCCTATGGACATGATTTCAAACCCCAAGTCTTCGAAGAGACTCACAGCACGGTCAAGATGTGTGGCTAGATAGGAAGTAGGCAGCGAAAACAAGGCACCATTGCACGTATCATCATTTATCGCTAGTAATTGGTGCACAACAGCGGAGGCGAGTCTAAGAGCTCCGAATAGGCCGAAGGCAATATGATGACTATTCATTCAAAATGCCGATGTTGCTTGGGGCATGGGAGTGGCAACCACACGAACATGAATATTCGCACTGTAAACCCGCATATCCTATCCTACTCTCACACAGTGTAATTTATGTGGACGTCATCTTCCTCCAGGGTACGTCCGGCCGGAACGGCAAATTTCTCCGCCCCGACTAACACCGAGCCCCAATCACCAAAGGCCTTGCATCATCGGCCATCCAAAAGCCAGTCGCGAACTCTTCCACTGCCGACCCTCTCAACCACATCCACCCCAAGAATGTCCGTCGTTGGCACTTTGAAGGGCGACATGCCGCAGCAAGTACGATCACTCGTAAGTCGCCCGCTCGTCCCCTTCTCCTGGGCGCTCCCAAGGATGCCCTGGCCCAGCCAAATTCCTACACAGGATCGCAGGCTCAGTCCGGTCGTGAATGCCGGCGACTTCGGACACACCAACTTGGGTGGACTTGATGGCTGACACATGGTTCTCGATACAGTACCGCCAATTATTACGGCAAGGCGAGCAATTTGCCGCCTACAACTTCCGCGAGTATGCGAAGCGACGGACGAGAGATGCATTCCGGGAGAATATCGCCGAACGGGACCCGCGCAAGGTCCAGGAGCTGGTACAGAAGGGTTTGAAGGATCTACAGGGCCTGAAGGTATGCGGCGACGCTGTGGTTGCGTCGAAACGGGCCAAGGCTGACAATTGGAACAGCGGCAAACAGTCATCAGCCAGTTCTACGAGCTGGATCGATTAGTCGTTGAGGGGTCACTCTCGGTATGTGCACATCTCTATGGAAAAGCATCACTCTCAACATACTGACTAGAGACCAGACCAAGCAGGCGAACAGTTAGGGAGAGGCTACGAGGTAGAAGAAGCACGGGTATATTACACCCTGGCTCCGATCAGTCAGGAGGCTCACTGGTGCAAATAGACACGACTGATCTCGACGAGGTGGAACAAATCCTTCTTTGACGAACCATGAAGGGAAATGAAAGGGAGTGTATAGTAGGAACTGGACGGCAATGTATATCTATCGGATACCACAAACTGTGGCTGGGGGACAGTCACAGGTCATGCAAGGGCTGCGCGAAGGAGATGAGACGGGGCACGTCATACTTGGGATATTAGACAGCGAATCTCAATTCTAAGACCGATTCCATTCACTTCGCTTTTTATCACACAGAAGAGTGATGGAGGAGATTTCCAAAGGGAATTGACTCCAGAGTATCACAACTTCCCCGCGCCCCACTCCTATACCGCCCTCATGAGGCTCGGAGCTGGAATAGACAGCTCTAGAAACAGAAACATTCAACTCAATCAGCCTATCATTCCCATCTAGATCCTATGTTCCTCGATAGCGTATCAACTGGGCACTCTGTAATCTAGACCTGACGGCTGGAAGTTCAAAGCTCCAATAGTCTAAAAGTTCGCCATGATTATGTCATATATTGGCTGTCTATGATTGGCCAGAATCGCAACACCAGTCCTCACGCTCGTCGCGACAAAAGCTCAGCCTCTCCTTCGAAACAAACCAGGGCAGCATCGCAGCTGGCGCATTGCACGACACTCGCGAAGGACCAATCGCGACGGCCATTTATTTCGACCTCAATCTATCGATATATTTTTATTTGAGCAGCTGTGCTCTAACGCCCGCTAAAATGGCTCCAGGCGTGGGTGCCTACATGGTGGCTTGCTTGTCGCGGCTTCAACTAACTGTGATCCACAGACGCGACGCGCGAACCGCAGCGGATATGCCGAGCACGACGACTTTGAAGGTACGACCGTGTTGTTTGCGGATTGCGACAGCTGCTGATTGTCACCAGGTCTCCCAGTGCGACAATGGCGTCACGACTGGGTCAACGTCGCGCCCCCCCCCCAACAGGAGCAACAGCAGCAGAACGACATCTGGTCCATCGATCTCCTCCACGGCATGCCGAAAGACTCGAATCTCCTGCCGCCGCATAGCCAGGAACTCCTCCTCGCCGCGCGATCTGGCAGGCTCTACAAACGTCCCGCCCCGGTCGAGGAGGAAGACCCCGACCCCGACGCGATCCCCGACAAGCCCGAAAAGAAGGACGAGGACGACAGCGCCAAGGGCTTCAGCATCAAGCTCTGGAAGCAGCTTCCTCGAAACGTTGAGGCCCCGGCCGTGTCGCACTTGGCGAAGCGCAGAAAGAACACCGTGACAATCGCCAGCAAGACGATCGAAGACAGGGTCCAAGGACCCACGGTCACCAAGGCGAAGGTGAAAAGGACCGACGCTTCTGGCAATCAGTATACGGAGGAAGTAACCCTGGCGGATGGCCAGTATGTTGACGGCGAAATTATCTCGACCAGGGTCGAACCGGCAGTAGGTCTCAACGGCCAGGCTGCGATCGCGACACCTCAACCTACGAGAAGAAGGCCACCTCCACCAAAGAGAAAGTCCAAGGCTGGCCCTGGTCGAGGTAAAAAGAAGGCCAAGGTTCCTCTGCTGGGTGCAGGACAACCGCCAGCGGCCGGAGTCCCAGTAAATGGCTCTGCGCCTGCATCTACGGTTAAGCCGGAGGCGGCTGGCGAAAACGTACGATTTCCTAATGGTTACATACACCAGGACACTAACAATTCGCAGGGCATCAAGCAAGAGACCGACGATAATACGAACCAGGATAGCGAGATGGCCGACGACGACGATGACGATGACGACGATGAGGGCGACGACGGCGACGAGGGTGAAGACGGCGACGAAGGTGGCGAGACACCAGCCGATAGCACGCAACACGAGAGCGCCAATGATCATGAAATGACAGATTCCGTGCCTGCTATTGAAACATCTGCGCCCGATCGTCCCGATGTTGAGATGGGCGAGGTTCCAGCAGAAATGCTAGCACCTCCCAACCCTCTCAGCCTGGCACTTCCGCCGCTGAACCTATCACCCGGCTTGTCAAGGCTTGAAGGCAGCCCGCTGAAGAACGTCATCATGCCCTCCCCCACTACGGAGGTTCCCCCAGATATCTCGCTCGAGACGCCATCGACGACACAGCCTGCCGTTCAAAATGTTGAAACCGCCGAGGCTACGACTGTAGTCGAGTCGACCATCCCCGAGCCGACTGTTCCTGAGCCGACTAGTACTGGACCGACTATTGTTGAACCGGTCATCCCCGAGCCGCCTATCGCTGAACCGCCTACCGCCGAACCGCCAATGCCTGAGCCAGTCATCCCCGAGCCAACTGTCGTTGAGCTAGCAACGACCGAGTCGGCCACGATCGAGCCTCCGTCTGCCGTCGCCGCACTGGAGTTCAATATCGAAAACGTGGTACCCCAGACTGAGTCCCCAAGGGATGAAGCGCTATTGCCTCCTCCACACGAGGAAGTCGGTAACATCGCGACCACGCCTTCTGCCAATGGCTCAGTGAGCATGGGCACAGACGGTGAAGAGAAGCCCGTCGAAGAAACCGAACCGGTCGATCAAACGCTTCCAGAGGAGCCGCCTCTGGAGCAGGAGGATATCACCATGACCGAAGATAACGTTAAGGAAGAGTTTGCCGCGTCTGCGAGCCTTGACGTTTCCGAATTCGCAGAGGTCTCTCCCGCCGAGCCTGCAACTAGTGATGAGTTTAAGGAAGCCGAGGCTCCTGCGGAGTCCACCTCTGAGGCAAGGCCAGCTTCGCCTGCGAATGACGATGTCTCGATGGTCATGGACGCCGTTGTAGAGCCTGACCTGATTGGTGGACTACTTGGCGAGCTGGACCGTCAGGTCGATGAGAGGATGGAGACTGATGCTCCGGCACCAGAGCCGGTCGCCGAGCCTGCGCCCGAGCCATCCCCTCAACCGGTTCCCGATGCCGTCCCTGAGGCGGTCGAACCCGCAGTCGAAGCTCTTCTTGAAACCGAAACTGTCGTCGAGCCTGCTGAACCTGTCGTTGAACCCGTCGTCGAAGGAGTCATTGAGACCATCCTCGAAACCGTCGTCGAGCCTATCGCTGAGTCTACCGTCGAGTCTGTCGTTGAATCTATCGTCGAGCCTGCTGTTGAGCCTACTGTTGAGCCTCTTGCTGAACTCGCCGTCGAAACTGCCGGCGATGCAAACACCGAGGCCAAAACCGAACTTGATGTCGAGCCTCCAACTGAGCCAGTTCTCGGGTCTATATCCGAAGTTGCACCTGTGTCCGCAGAGCCAGCAGAGACAACTGAGCCTTCAGAGCCTTCGGTGCAAGCGCCAGAAAATCCTGAAGAAAAGACGGAGACGGACGAGCCGATTACAGAGGGGTCAGCTCCAGTGGAAGCCCCCGATGCGTCGGCCCAGGAGGCACCCGCAACGGAACCACACGTAGAGGCACCACCGGCAGAGGAGAAGAAAGAGGATGTTCCAGCATCCTAGGCGTCATTGCTTGGAGATTTGAACGAGGAGTATATTGCTGGTATAAGAGGGTTTCGCCTGAGACAAAGACTACTGTTTTGGATAAACAGATAGTCAGGATTGTTGGGTCAATCTTAGATTGATGCTTTCGTTTATTATTTGCTCTGGGCTGTCTACAATACGGAGAATACGCTGGGCGGGAGTTTTTGTACAACAGAATCTTGCTACGGAACGGAACGTAATCCTGGGTTAGAGTTCAGAGAACGAACGGCCGTGGCAGCACATGGTTTGAACTCGGTATTTCAAAGGTTGTGGGTGTATATCTCTCTACCTCGGTGAAAGTATTGATGCTAGTGCTCTCTAAGGCGATGTGGCTGTGGGTCGATTTCTGACTCCTTGTCCCTCGACGTCCTGTATCGTAGTGCTACTCGCAATAGGCGTCTTTCCAGCTACGTCGGCCATCTCGGGCAGCGCATACCGACCGTGTACACGAAACCCGTGAGCATGGGCATTGCTTAGCCCTAGCAGCGCAGCACTCAGTATTAGCAAGCCCACCTGGACGATGGCGCCGGCCTGGGTCATGTTGCCGCTCAGCGCGGCGACGAGGTACACGATCAGCTTGGCGCCGGCCTCGAGGTAGCCGTCGAGGTACGACTGCGCGCGCAGCCAGGCCTGCGTGGTGAGGGCCTGCAGGTCGGCGTCGACGCCGCGCAGGCGCACGATGTGGCCGCCGCCGAGGTCGATGCGGTACTCGGCGACGGCGTGGTCGGGCGCCGGCGGCGGCGTGGCCGGTTGTGAGGCGCGGTGCTTGATGGCCCAGATGTTGAGGATGCGCGACAGGATGAGGGCGAAGAGGATGCCGAGGCCCCACCAGTCTTCGAAGAGCGTCATGAATGTTATGGAGGCGATGGTCAGGACGGGGCTGATGAGGTAGAGCAGGTGGCTGAGCCAGTCCAGGTCGGGGGGCGAGATGTCGTGATAGTCCTCGCCGTCCTCTCGCGCCATCTTCCGTCTGCGTCTAAGCAGTCCCCGGAGTCGCTTTCCCACGTCCCAGTCTCCTACAGAGCCAACATCAAGCGTCACAAGCCCGTCGCCTCCCTCGCGACACAGCTTCATGAGATAATTCACCGTGACGACATTCTTGACGCCGTACCGCCGCTCCGGGCCCCCTGCCAAGGCCGGCACGGTAGACAAGGCGACGAGTCCCACGGGGGCCTCGCGGTCGAGATCCTCGCAGGCCTGCTGGTAGTGCAGCCCTGGGGCCAGGACGAGAGCGTCCAGCCAGGACGAGCCGCCGGTGAGGGCGGTGCGGTGGGCGACGGTGCGGAGGTCGGCGAGGGCGAGGAGGCCGCTGGCGGAGAGGGAGAGGTTTGGGATCGGGGTGGTGGACCAGGAGCGGATGAGGGACCGAGGGAGGATCTGTGTTTGTTAGTTGGGGCTTGATAGCGGCGAGGTAGACCGTTGAGCCGTACCTCCATGATAAGATTTGTGTTGCTAGCACCGATATGAAACTTGTGCTTCGAGTTTCAACTGCTCAAAACCCAGTGCAGGCCGATGGTAGAAGAGTCGGTAAAAGACTCTTTGGCGGGTTATTATCCATCTCTTAGGAAGAGGCCTCAAGACGAGGCCGAGAAACGGACTCAAATCCAGCACTTCGGCATCACATGTCCTGTAGGCCGCAGCCATGGAAAACGTAGAAATTACTCCATCAAATCTCGCTGGATGACTTCTTGCCTAAGGTATGTCTGAAAAATGCCCATCAAGTGCGCCGACGAAGTGGGTGTCTGACGTCGTAATGCTGGCACGGGACTTGTAGTCTCGAGGCCCGAGAAGAGGTCTGATGACCCAGTGCAGCAACGCGGAAAGAGGTACCAAAAACATGGAAGCACCCGCATCAAGGTATTCTAAGATAAAACATGTCTTAAAGCTTTGAAAGGTGACAAACTTCTTGATTGGTAATATCTAGTGCCTCAGGTGTTAAATGCTAGCATCTACGGATGGGTGTATCGCTGGCCTCATAGCCGTCCTGGAAGCAGATACAGGGAACCAAAGCAAAGACAACGAGACAGACATATTCAATATTCTAATAAATGCCCGTTAACTACGGTAAATCCTTCTCATTTATTAGATACAAACGTCATCAGAAATAGGATCGCGCAAAAGGCAATATGGATATTAAACGGATAGCAGCAAACAGAGCCCGTCCGAATCACCATCATGGCTCAGTGCAACAGACAAAAACGATGAAGCCCAAGATGCAAAAGTAGCAAATGGCAAAAAAAAGAGACTCTGAATGGGCAGAGTCCAGAATCGTTTCGACACAGACAGGATTCGAACCTGCGATCCCTAGGGAATCAGATATCTCGTCCTCTTTACTTTAGATAAATCCTTTTCAAGAGGCGCTTCAAGTCTGACGCCTTAACCACTCGGCCACTGTGTCTGGATTGGCGGATGCTTGTCCGAATGTGAAAATTGTGGAGAGTTTGCGCACTATATAGCCTAGCCCTTTTTCAGTGAGTGGAGTGTTCTGATCAGACCAGCATGCTATTTGTCCAGATACCAAAACTCAGTCACGATAATTACTATTAGGTAAATAAAAGGGAATGGATTTAGCACCTTTAAATACGACTTTACTCAGTTTATATATCCTAACACTCTAATTCTATATACATTTCTACCAACTCTCTATCGTCATCTCATTTAGAGGCCAAGATTACAGTTACAAGAGTTAGCCTAGATCACAAGTCTGGTTCCAGTGATTGCTCAAACGCCTGTTTGAGGGGAATTTCCGACAGCGACACGAGTTTCGTCTTCTTCACGAACTTCCATATGAGGAATGCACATATCACAAGCGGAATATCCCTATAAAACATTAGTGTCTAGAATGATGGTCGACGCATCTCGCCAGGTCAGAACGTACAGGTAGGATGAGACGAAGCCGACGGCGCTCCAATTCCCTTTTGTGAAGACCGCGAAACCGCCAGTTAGGAGGATAGTGATGCTCATGCAAAGCCCAGCATATGAAGTATAGACTGAGGAGTGGGTGTTAGTTTTGAGTCCCTCTCATGCTCGTGGCTCGTTTTATAAACTTACTTGTCCAGGAATTATGCCACGGAAGCTTGTCGACTGGAATGTTTTGTACTTTCATGGCACGTCTCAATCGGATGTGATTGAGCAAAATGGCCGACCACGACACCAGTACACCCGCTGCAGTGAGGTCGACAAACCACCAAAAGACGTTCAAAGCGCCATTTGAGAGACTCATGAAACTGAGAAACATAAAGCAGGTGAAGAATAGCACACAAACGTAAGGAGTGCCCCATGAGGTTGTTCGTAGAAAGATCTGCGGAGCCTGGCGCTTGAGGGCGAGGCCGTATAAGACACGAGTTCCGGCCATCAAGCTCTGATTAGACGCAGACCAAGCAGAGGTGATGACGACTGCGTTGACAACGGAGGGAATGGCGGGTATTCCGGCAGCGGAGGCGGCGATCACGAACGGGCTCTGTGCGGCTGAGCCGTAGGCGTCATCTAGACGGGTGTCGTTGCTGGCGACGAGCATGCCAACCACCAAGATGGCGAGCAAGTAGAAGATGATGATTCGAATGAAGACGTTCCTGCAAGCTTTGGGAATGGCCTTGCGGGGGTTCTTCGTCTCGGCGGCTGCCATTGCGATGGACTCGACGCCAGCGAACGAGAAGACGGCGCTGGTCATGACGCTCCAGTATCCAAGAAAGTGACCCCATTTTCCAGCAGCGATGTACTCGACGAAAGGGCCAGGGTCTTTCCAGTACTTGAAGCCGATGCGGGGGGTGCCTGGGATTCCGCCCAAGTCAATCACCAGGCCGAGGATGATGAGGAAGACGACGAGCAGGATCTTGAGCACGGCGAAGAAGTACTCGACCTCGCCAAAGACGCGGATGAAGGTGAGCCCCACAACGACGGTCAGGATGATGAAGGAAACGATGAAGACGGAGGGGTTGATGTCGGTCCAGAACTGGAACAAGACGCAGATGGCGGTGATCTCCGACGGGATGGACAAGACGTTGCCGTAGACGAGGTTCCAGCCGATGGCGAAGCCCCAGGCAGGGTCGACGAGGAACTCGGCATGCCTCACAAAAGCACCGGTAACGGGCAACAACGCCGTGACCTCGCCAAGAGCAAACTGCACAGCGCACACGACCAAGCCGACGGTCGCATAGCCAAGCAGGGCGCCGAGAGGACCGCCGGTCTGCACGGCGCCGCCAAGGCCCAGGAATAGCCCGGTGCCGATGGCGCCCGCGATGCCAAGCATGGACAGATGGCGCTCCGCAAGCCCGCGCTTGAGGTCGCGCTGCTCCGTGGCCGTGACGAGGTCGCCGTCGGCATCATCCCGTGCCCGGTCCCGGTCCCGAACCGACTCGGTGTCGACGGTGGGGCTGATCGGTCGCATGTCCGGCTCTGCTGCTCTTCGGGTGTCGACAAAGGCTAACAGTGGTGACCTCTCGTCTGCAGAACCATGGCTCAATCGCATCGTCGGAAACGCAACGGCATAGAGTCGCTCTATGTAGGGAAACTTAGTCTCGGCCCCAGAAAAAAACCCTGTGCTAAGCACCTACTCTTTAGGGGAGGACTGCGTTATCGCAATAGGGATAACGGATGGTGTAATCGAAACCTTATGGTTGGGACTGTGGAAAGGCTGGAATGCGCACCGCGACGGCCCCATTCCCGGCGCGACCCCTTGCGGCCTTGCCTACTTTGGTGTTATCTGGGTCCGCGATTTTATGAGCCTCGGCCACTACGGCTCTAGCGTTCTCGTGTGATACGAGAACCTCCGTTTTCGCAATAAAGAGAAGCGAGGCCGCGCGGCTATCGAGCTGGTCGAGTGAAGATGCGTCTACGGGGAGGTTGCGGTGCCGAGGTGTGACAGAATGTCTGTGTACGAAGTATTACTCGAGGTTCCACGGTGTCGGCAAAAAGAGTAATATTAAAATGTCTTCCTTTAATTTATCCACTCGCATCGACTTACTTATGTATAGCACGTTTGCTTCGTACTCCCTAGCAGTCTTACTATTAGCAGTCAAGTATCAAGTCCAGGACCCTTTGTAGTTCAATTACACCATGGCGGAACATAATTCGTCCAACTAGACGAACCCCACAGACTATTTAAACAGGGTTGTCGAAACTAGCTCGCAACACAAATCGAATTGATAACACGGCGAGAGACAATGGCGAATTATATGAGTAGATAGCAACGTGAAATCATAGTTAAAACATTATGTTTTGTCTTGAATGGTGTCAGTATGTGGTACAGTTGCCACTCAGCCCCGATAGTTTGTATTGCGGCTCTAATAAAACAAATTAGTAAAAGAGTTATAACAGCTAACTTGTTTCTTTTGAAAGATACAGATGAATTTGGTTTAGATACTAACTGCGAAGAATTAGAGAAGCACACAGATATCATTATTTGAAGGTCATTTTTCAATTATTATTAGTTCGAACAACCCGACTTGAGCTCTTGGTTTTACCCCCGCATCATTGGCAACACTACCCTGTAGCGCCCACGATGACTAAGCCAGCACATCGGAACAGGTCGCCATTGCGATGCATCAGCAGCTTGAAGCTCCTCAAGCTCAATCAAGTGTGAAGCCGCAGCAACGCCCTCCACAACTCGACAATGCGGTTCTCACTACAACCGCTGCTTCTCCTAGCGCTATCGTCGCTGGGAGTTGCCGTATTCCAGGACGAGGTCGGCCAAATCGACTTCCACCACGCGCTCGTCGGCGTCCCCCAAGTCGAAACCACCTTCTTCCATCGACCGCGAAAGGCCGACAAGGCGAGCCTCCTCTACACACTCAGCGACGTCGGCGTCATCGGCGCCGTGAACCCCAGCAACGGCGCTGTCGTCTGGCGCCAGCAGATCGCGGATGACCTCACCAATGGCGGCGGCTTCTTGCGCGCTGCCGAGGGCGAGCACTGGGTTGCTGCTGCGTACGGGTCGCGCGTGCAGGCTTGGGATGCGCTGACGGGCCGGAGCCTCTGGCAGGCCGAGTTCCAGGGCGAGGTCAAGGATCTGGAGATCTTGGCGCTGTCGGAGAAATCGAGCAAGGACGTTCTGGTCCTCTACGACGAAGATGGAGCGACAGTTTTGCGACGTATACATGGTACACTCGGTCACGTTGTGTGGGAGTTCCGCCAAACGGCAAAGGACACGCCTCTGCAGGTCTCGACCGATATTTCCAAGGTCTACGTTGTTAGCCTCCATGGCTCGCCCGCTTCCTACAGCCTCAAGGTCACGGCCCTCGACATTGCGACGGGAAGCCGTCTCGATGACCTGTCGATTGGCACCAAGGGCGATGTTCATGGACCCAAGGACGTTATGTTTGTTGGTGGCAACTCTGCGGCGCCCATCCTGGCCTGGACCGATAGCACCCTGTCGAAGCTCAAGGTCAACGTGTTGGGTACCAAAGCGACGCAGGATATCAAGCTGCCTGCCGATGCCATCTCCGTCGAAATCCACGCGCCCCATCTCACTCAGTCGCAACCTCACTTCCTGGTCCACACGAGAACCAAGGCCGGCAACAAGGCCGATGTCTACCATACCAACTTGAAGAACAACCAGGTTTCCCTGGCCTACGAGCTTCCTCTTCTGTCTGGTGTCGGCGCCATCTCAACCAGCTCCGACGGCGCCAATGTCTACTTTACCCGAATTACCGCTGACGAGATTATCGTCGTTTCCTCTGAGTCGCATGGCGTCCTTGCTCGATGGCCCTTCAAGCCCGTCGGTGACGTCGAGCCGATCCATGCCGTCGCAGAAGCCATCAAGAAGCCCACCGGCGAGGGCTTTGCTGTCAGGGCCGCTGTTGTGACCAAGGCAGATGACTGGATTCTGGTGCGCAATGGCGAGGTGGACTGGACCCGTCCTGAGGGACTGACCGCTGCTGTTGCGGCTGTCTGGGCAGAGATTCCCGCGAGCGAAAACCTCGCCAAGGTCCTGGAACAGGAGGCGCATACCAACCCCGCGGCTGCCTACGTCCACCGTGTCAACCGCCACCTGAACGATCTACAGTACCTGCCTGACTACCTTGCGTCCATCCCTGAGCGAATCATCAGCAGCTTATCCGGCGGAGCGGTTGCGACCAAGACAGATGGCCTGCACCGCGATAGCTTTGGATTCAACAAGATCATTGTGCTTGTGACCCGTCGTGGTCGCATTTATGGCCTCAGCACTGGGAACGATGGCAAGATTATCTGGTCCAAGACTGTCCTGCCCCAAGCTCCGGGTGAGGTGCTTGATGTCAAGGGCATCTATGCCAAGGATGAAGGCGTCGTTACTATCCGTGGCGCCAAGGGCGAGTACGTCGCCATCAAGAGCGAGACGGGAGAGGTGGTCGAAGTTATGCCTCCTGGTTCGTTGGCCCCGGTTTCGAGCACTGTCGTGGTCGATAGCCCCTCTGGCAAGTGGCTTCTTCCCATTGGAGTCAACGGTGATGCGGGCGATATTCCCGCAGGCTGGGCTCCTGAGCAGACCGTTGTCGTTCGTGGTGAGGGAGAAGTCATCCGAGGACTCAAGTTCATCACCTTAGGCGACAAGGCTGTTGAGCAGGAGGTCTGGCAGCTGCAACTCCTCCCCGGCCAGAAGATTGTTGACATTGCGACGCCTGCATTCCATGATCCCGTGGCCTCGATCGGTCGCGTTTTGGGGGATCGTACCGTCAACTACAAGTACCTGAACGCTAACACTATGGTGGTTTCTGCGATCAATGAGGCCGACTCCAGCTTGTTGGTGCAGCTGGTTGACACCGTCTCTGGCCAGGTCCTTGTGTCACAGTCTCACGCTGGAGTTGACTCTACCAAGGACATTTCTTGCGCTTTGGCTGAGAACTGGTATGCCTGCTCTTTCTTCGGACAGTATACTATGAGTGACGGTTCCAACAGGGCTATCAAGGGTTACCAGGTAGTCATCTCCGACCTCTACGAGTCGTCATCGCCAGATGACCGCGGCCCTCTGGGTGATGCCGCCAACTTCTCATCGCTGAACCCCGTGGACACCCCCAACGGCCCTCCCATTCCTTGGGTTGTCGATCAGACCTACGTCATTTCTCAACCCCTCAGCGCCTTGTCCGTGACGCAGACTCGCCAGGGCGTCACCAGCCGTCAGCTCCTGGCTTATCTTCCCGAGGCCTTCTCTGTCGTCGGTCTCCCACGTCAGATCCTGGAACCCCGGCGACCTGTTGGCCGAGACTCGACTCCGGCGGAGAAGGAGGCTGAGGGTCTGATCAGGTATGCCCCGGCTATTGAGGTTGACCCGCGCACAATTGTGTCTCACCAGCGACACATTCTGGGCGTTAAGGGCATTGTGGCAGCGCCCGCCATCGTGGAGAGTACTAGCTTGGTGGTGGCATATGGTGTGGACGTGTTTGGGACAAGGGTCGCGCCCAGCGGCGTGTTCGATATTCTTGGAGCCGGCTTTAACAAGCCAACGCTCGTGTTGACAGTGGTGGCGTTGTTTGGCGGTGTGATGTTCTTGTCGCCTATGGTACGTTTTAGTCCCTCCTTGCTCGCCTGCCGGAGAATTCCTGTCTCTATTTGTGTCACACAATGATGCTAACCTTACATTTCTAACCTAGGTTCGGAGGAAGCAAATTAACAGGAGATGGGAGGCACCTATGTAAACAAAGCGAGGAGTGATGGCATGACACATGGATAGTCTAATAGAATCAACCAAGGCTGTGGTTGATCCCCGGACCAATGGGAAGAGCAGGTCGGCATTGAAGGTATAAATGAAGAGTCTTGCTATTTGCACAGCATCGGATTGCTAAAGGCTAATAGGTATGCTTGAAAGTATGCCAACAATTTTAAAGCCGCTCTGCCTATAGATGTCCGTTGGACAGTTTCTTCACTTGACTTCTCGCCATCAGCTCTTGGACTTGCTTCCGAGGCAGAGCTGGAACGAAACCGCCATCCAAGTAGGGAGTAGTATCTCCATCCTCTCCAAACTCGTACCACGCAAATCCAGATCTCAAGTACCCGAACCTGTTGGAGCTCCAATACGCAATGTTGTAGTCTTCGAAATTGGGCGACTTGACAGCCTCGAAGAAGGCTAGACGAGAACCCGGCCACATAACCAGCGGCCCATCCGGCTTTCCTTGCTTGAACCAACTCGTGTATGGGTCAACCCAGCAAGTCCGGCGCAGATAGGCGCGGCAGTGCTCTATGAAGTGGGAAACGATGGCGTCCTTGGGCGTGACGCGGCGGATATGCTGTTCGCACATCTTGCGGATGAGTTGGATAAAGCAGTTTGTCATGTGTGTGATGATGGGCAAGATGGAGCCGTGTGCCACCGGCGTAAAGGGCCCGGTGAACATGAAGTAGTTTGGCATCTTGGGAGCTGCCACGCCCATATACGACTCGGGCAACTCGGCCCAGCGCTCCGCTAGGACTACGCCGTCAAGACCAATGACTGGGAAACGAGGGCGGTATGAGGTGTCGAACCCCGTCGCCGCAATAATGACATCGCATTCGTATTCGTTCCCTGCTTGATCTTTGAAGCCATTGGGGGTGATGGAGTGGATTGTCTCGGTAAAGGTCGTGGTCTTCTAGCCAACGAGTGCCTCGAGATAGCCGTTGCCGGGCGTCGGGCGTCGGCAGCCAACGTTGAAGTTGTTGGGAACAATCTTGTCTACTAGGCGCGCGTCGTTCTTGAGCTTTGTGGTCATGTCGTTGTACGAGAACTAGGTGACGGTTAGATACTGGCCCAAGTAGGTGCTGGCAAAAGGAGCTCACTGCTTGGAACCGTCGGTGCCGGCGAGAACGACCGTCCAAACCGACTACTTTTCATCCCAAGTCGCCTTCTTTACCTGAATGTTGAGCTGAATGAACCGATCCAGGCCCTTGTCAAGGACAATGCCCTTCATGTACTCCCAGATTAGACTCGCTATAGTACTTTGACCATTCGGGATTCGGGCGCCAGGCGAAGTGGTAGCTGAGACTCGGGCCATCACAAGCACAGCCAGGTTAGCGGTTCTCATACCAGGTTCCACCGACGTCGGTGTTCTTGTCGAGGCATCTGACGTCGACGTTGAGGCCTTTGAACGCGGTGAGTGAGTGGTGTAGGAAGTCGATGCCAGCAACCCTAGCGCCCACGACGATGACTTTGAAAGGCGTCTGCTTGCTGCTCTGCTCGTCAACTGTTAATATCCACGGTGTAGCCGGTCTCTGTCGGAACTCTCTATTCTGGAAGATCAACTGACTGCTTCCCGGCTGCTGGGTTTGGGCCGGGACGGTTGCTGCCAATCTTTGGCGCGGGAGCCATGTCGGTTGTCAATGGTAGAGGTGCAGTAGGCAAGTAATCTCCCATCTTTCTTGATGGCAAGTCAAGGGATTCTAGGGTGAGTCTAGGGCACAAGAGGTTGGATTGGAGAGGAACTCAGATGTGCCGTGTCAAGAAGGATGACTGTAGATGCAAGCAAGTCTGTCAGAGTTGAGCTTGAGGCTATATTTATGACTGATTCTATGGAATCGAAGTCTACAAGCCCCAACTCAGATTAACCAAAGAAAGGACGCGCACATTTACTTTGGGCGCTGCCCTATAAGAGTCGTCTTTTTTGACGCCCTCGCAACCTTGATTCGTAACAAGTAGTTGATAACTAAAATGCGATTCGTCGACCTGGTCCTTCCAGAGCTAGATGATTCCTTTGCTGACGCGTTGAAGAGGTTCGAGCGTGGAGAACTTACCAAGGTTGTCTTCAAGCCGAAAGGGCCTATTGCTTGAGATGTGAGGTCGACTTGTCAAGTCACCACACCTGAAAAAAACCCAGCTGCGGAAATACAATGCATTACGAACTTACAATTGTTGTACAATTAGTGCACTATAGACTGGAAGTGCAGTTCGGAATGCGACGCCTCGCGGATATTAAACAACCGGACATCAGCGTCTGTGTGTTTCGGGTGCATCGCCGCAAAGGAAAGCCCGATGGTGCCAAGTCCGATTAGAGAAACGATTTGCTTTGTTGATTCGCCCATTTCAGGTTACCTGCTGCTGTTGGAACTGGCTCAGTTGGTCGATCAATTGCGAGTGGTGCATAACGAACGGTGCATGGGAGATTGGGCAAGCATAGGGCGAGTATGGCGCGGACTGTCTTTTTAACAATTAATCGTGTATGATGGAGAACTACGTACAGCAAACGACATCAGTCCGTAGGGGTCATGCCGAGTCCACGGCGGTAGAGAACCCAAGCCCCGGGTTCCAATAGGCGTACTCGAGCGATACTACAGGTGAGGCGATAACAAAATACTCTAATTCACACCAATGCCCACGCCGGGATATCAATGCAGCCAAGGCCGACCTATCTCCGGCGGAGACTGAGTCTCCGATGGTGTGGAACCAGCTCCATTTTGATTCTCGCGTGTACGATTATTAAGCTGACGGGCCTTTCCACTCACAAGGAAGAGGGTGTCTTGCAGCTTGTAGCAACTGTCATTGTGCAAGGGCAAGTTGATCATCATATCCTTGACTACCTGTTCGTGAAGGGGATCACATCCGTCTTGCTTTCTGGTCAGACTTGCAGGTTCAACCAACATGTCTCACCTCACGAGTCCTCTCCATATCGGGCGCTGCGACCTGAAGCACCGCGTCGTCATGGCGCCAATGACTCGACTGAGGGCCAGCGATGAGCACATTCCTCAGGACATGATGCTCGAATACTATGCACAGCGAGCTTCTGTGCCAGGCACGCTTCTCATCACAGAAGCCACCTTCATCTCTGCGAAGTCGAGGGGCCGTGATGAGAACGCCCCAGGGATCTACACCCATGGGCAGATTCAAGGATGGAAACGCATAACTGACGAGGTGCACAAACGCGGCTCGTACATCTTCATGCAGCTATGGCATGTTGGCAGGGCGGCTCGGCAGCGTGCTCTGGATAAGGCTGGCCTGGAGATGGTGAGCAGCAGCAGTATCCCCATCAGCGATGAACACCCCACTCCCAGGCCCATGGCGACTCAAGAGATCTGGGAGTGCATTGAGTCTTTTGCGGACGCCGCCAAGAACGCCATAGACGCTGGTTTTGACGGAGTTGAACTTCATGGCGCGAACGGCTACTTAATCGACCAATTCATCCAGGACACCTCCAACAGACGAACCGACGAGTGGGGAGGAAGCATTGAGAATCGCTCGCGCTTTTCCCTCGAGGTTGCAACAGCAGTATGCGCTGCCATCGGCCCAGATCGAACGGCTATGCGCCTCTCCCCCTTCAGCCCATTTCAGGGTATGCGAATGAGAGACCCTGTGCCTCAGTTCACCCATATCATATCTAATCTGAGAGACCTGGGCCTTGCTTACCTTCACCTCATCGAGCCAAGAGTTTCTGGGAACGCGGATCAAGCAACTGATGACGCCGAAACGCTAGAGTTTGCGCTCGAGGCCTGGCAGAAAGCTGGTCCAGTCATCCTCGCTGGAGGGTACACTCTGCAAAAGGCCAACGAGGCTTTGGGGACGTTCTTGAAGGATCAGGATGCTGCTTTTGCTTTTGGGAGGCATTTCATCTCTAACCCAGATCTCCCCTTCAGGCTGGCCAACGACATCGCTCTCGCGGGCTATGAGCGCGACACTTTTTATAAAGTCAAGAGTTCGGATGGCTATACGGATTATTCCTTCAGCGAAGCCTGGAGAGGTAAACATGGACTGAAAGCAGGGGATACGATAGCACTATAGTGATTCCGAGCATCCCAGGTCATGAAGTCGTTGGAACGAACAGGACGAGGAGTTCCTAGAGCCAGGGTTGTTCAATACGGTGGAAACTTGAACAAATTAGTTACCGCAATACTATAGAGCAGCCCGGTGGCTTTGATCTCGATGATTGTCAAATTGGGTTTCGAAAAGTCATCAGGGGGTTGGATGAAGGAGGAATCCACGAGTTTCTCCAATACCAGCAATCGAATAGACGTAGTCAATGCGACCAAACTGGGACACGGCTTCTTTGAAGCCTTATGACTGAGATTCCCAGTCAGCCACGTTGACCACTGCGAAGGGCGCCCTAAGCTGTTCAACGGCGACTCGCAGCTTCTTCTCATCGAAATCAGTAAGAAAGACCTTGACGTCCTTTCAGGCTCGGAAGGCGGATATCGCGAGCCCGCAGCCACTGGTAGCCCCGGTCACGTAGGCGTGTTGTTGATCCACGAAGACGATCTGCTACGTAGCAAGTATTGAAACTACGTCGCACAACCGCCACCAGCGTTGAATCCCGTACTTATGTGCCAGATGAATGGCAAAGGAGCCGCTTTATCCCATTGCCCAGACTTCTGCCTCGGAGGATCCAGCTTTCGGAGCATCATGGGCCGCGTGAGGGGTAGGATACGGTAAGGAACGCGGATGATGTTTCTGCGAACCGCCATGAGCAGGTGACGGCCTTTGGCTTAACCCAGTTTACTATGACGGCCACTAGATGCTAGTGCAACGCAGGCTCCCCAGGTGTCAGACCAACTCTTGTGGAGGCTTGACAGATGGATCATCCCACCTGTGATGCTGCTAGCTTAAGCAAGTTTACTTAAGAGGCTTAAGCTATAGGGCAGCTTATGGTTGTCCACTTAGACCATCGTGAGCCTGTCAGCTCGTCCAAGGCTCGTCCAGTGTGGCTGGATGCCGAGAATCGATTGTGGTCATGTTTGTCTTGCTCTAGCTGGCATCTTTTCCCGAGAATAGCTACACCTACATCCGATTCGTCGTGTGACAAGCAAACTAATGGTGATAGTCTCTGCAAGGGAGATGCACCGCTGGGCACTTCATCGGGCGTTGATGGTGAGTGATTGGACATCCGCTCGGCCTTAACCTTCCGCCGTCGGTGGGCGGAGCGCCGCTGGGGAGGCAAGAATAACGTTTGGTAGGCAATCCATTCAAAGCTCGGCGCCCGGGTTCAGCTCTGTCTATTCTGGGAGGGCAAGAAATGTCTAAGACATGAACAAAGAGTTGGTGGGACAGACAGGCAGACCGAGACCATCATTGAAGGCGTGTTATTGGAGGGTTGTGTTGAGGCTGTGTGGGGTTTGAGGCTTGAATAATGCCCGATAGAGGCGTG
Organism: Neonectria punicea; assembly: GCA_037954315.1. NCBI lineage: Eukaryota > Fungi > Ascomycota > Sordariomycetes > Hypocreales > Nectriaceae > Neonectria > Neonectria punicea. Next base: position 70,720 of record JAZAVJ010000154.1, read on the forward strand.
GACATTTTGAGTACGTACAGTACTTGGCGTTTCTCCGAGAAAGCTTTTTGATGACCCGAGTCGGTTATGTTCTAGATGCGGTTCTTCGCAGCCATTGGACGACAACAATACGTTGCTTTTTCTTGGATACGGGAATTACAGTATACGGCCTTATGAGGAGATCCTGGGGAATATCGGGCATCTTATGTATCCCAGTCTAAGCGGCATGATTTTCCATACGAGCTTCTTAGCCGAGGGAGCAAGTCCCTCACGGATCGACCGGTCTCCCTGCACATGGGATGATGAGATGATGGCCGCGTTGTCGGCCTACTCTGGGATGAGTGGGCAATGCGTTGATAATGGAGGATCGACGACGACGGAGATTTCCTTGTTGGTCGTTTGCGGTCTTACTCAGATCGACGGGAAGCTTTGGAAGTGTTGTAAGCCAGCCCGAGGGATCGCCGACTGAAGGTGGAGGACATCTCGACGCCCAGCGCATCACCTCCGGATGTCCTGTATGCTACACGAGCTGAGCCCCGAGACGCGAGACTGAAGGCGTAGAATCACCCGACATGATTCCCACTTCAAGCCCGTGTCACCTCCTCTTCCAAGAAAGCCTCCCATGATATCACCAGCACCCTGTGCGTTACACCAAAGGAACTATGCTCCCCCGCCTCTTCCCCAACAAAGGATCTCCGCAGGCCGACTTACCGACCACACAGAACTCGGGCCCTCGGCGCGCACAACACGAGGCCACCCTGCCGCTGATGGTGTCGTCGTATCGTATCGTCGTTTTGCGGGGTAGTAGCGGCATCTGCCGACTAACTTTCCTTTCGACTTAAGCCCTGTCTGTCAAGTTCGAGTGCCGGGTGTGTGGGTGGTGTGGGGAAGTATTTTTAGCAATCCACGTCTCTGGATGGGAAGAATGACGACTAATTTAGGGAATACGTTTTGTACTTGACTTTTCTGTGTTGGAGCAAGTATCCGTTTCCTTGTAGACTACTTGGTGTACTTTGAAAAGCAACTCTCCAATGGCTTTCTTCCCAGGTCGTCAGCCACCACGGCAAACCGCGGCCCTTTATGCAGCACGAAACCCAGACTTCTTCGCATGAGGCTCGCAGATCGCTCGCAGGACACATTCAAGCAAGCAAGTGACATGCCATGGGAGGGAATTGCGTCACTGTACGAAGCGTTATGGGAAAGAAACGTTACGTTCCATTGTAGATAGGGCTGACCTGACGGTCCCGCATAGAACCACGAGAGTTGGCACTTGGCCGCGCCCAAGGTTTAAAGGAATACGGCCATTAGCGGCCGCCTCGGAAGGATTCAAGCATGTTGGCTCGTGGGCTCACCTCAGACTAGAGAGCGTAAGCACGTCGTCTCCTCGTTCTCATGGCCTGACCTGTCCCGACATTCACACACACCCCGTCGCCGATCACCCGCTGTCTCATGACTAGCTGCCTGCATCGTATCCCGTTTGCAACCACCAGACGTTGGCAGAGGCTTCCGCGCGAGGGCTGAGTCCAGCTCGCTTTCCGTGGCTTGTCATCGGCTTCTCTGAATGGTGCCTCGTTCTAAGACAGAGGGAAGTAGACGGGGCCGAGTCCCGAGGAGGGAGGGGGGTTTTTGGGGTTTGGGCGTGTTGAAAGTGGACGAGCTGTGTCAGAGACGGAAGTTGGAGCTGGAATTGGGTATAAAAGGACCTTAACCACCCGTCTCTCAACCAGATATTCTCATCCTATCATCACTCAGACAAAGCATCAAAGCCTCCAACTCAAACTACAATCTCGCTCATCTCACCAACACCAACACCAACACCCACAACCACCCAACATGCAGATCTCCGTCGCCCTCATCGCCGTCCTGGCCACCTTCGCCGCCGCCGCTCCCAAGTCCTACGGCTGCAAGCCCGGCACCTACGCCTGCAAGTCCAGCGGCAAGGGCTGGCAGGTGTGCAACACCGAGGGCCAGTGGGTCGTAAGTTTATTCCTCCACAGAGTCCAACCTCTCTCATCTAACCAAAACAAACATCTAGGACGGTGGGAAATGCCCCCCCAAGACCATCTGCAAGTTCTACCCTCCCAGCCTCAGCCCCTACTGCGTGCCTCCGGACTTCGAGTTCCCCTAAGCGGCATGTCCGTGACCGACAACGCGCAGCAGAAGGGAAGACGGCTGTCTGGCTCTCGCAGCAGCTCCTCAAAGCATCTGGCACGCGCGGGGCCGTATTTCTTCTTTCTCTGTCACTCATTTATTACCCCTGAGATTTGATCCTCATCTTTGACGTGGATGTGGGTGTGGATGTGGACGACGGATGATGCCGAACGGATGAATGGGAGCTTCTTAGCTTTTTGTATGGTTCATGGCTGGTTTATCATGCTCGCATGAGTTACGATCCTTTTCTATACCTGCACATTCAAAGGTATATAGACATATAATGGCCTGCGGGGTCCAAGGTTCTCAGATAGGTAGCATTAGTAGCAGCTGCAATCTACCACAATGCCCCAAAGTTTACATAACAGAGCCATTGCCTGCAGATAGAGAAGCTAACATGTTCCGTGAGTTTAAATCATGCATACCTTAAGTGTAATAGGTGGAGAAATATTGACTTGATGTCCACAAAGATTGGTGCAATGTAAGCAGAAAGTGGTCGCAAAAGAGTGAATCAAGACATGGTGATATCCAATGTGATTTCATGTCCATAATAGGACAAGGTAGACTATGTAACGTTATTTACCGAACCATTTACCGAACCCAATCTAACGATACCGTGTAAAACAGAACGCCAAACAAGCCAAGCTTAAGCAAAGGGCCGCCCTTATCAGTCTCAACATGTACCCTTCCAGTTCTGGCTGATCCACTCTGCCATCTTGTAGGTAAAAGTCCCCTCCATATACACCTCAACGTCATCGTTGCTATACTCGGCACCAGAAAACCTGAGAGCCGGGATGATCCATGGCTGAACGAAGTCGAGGAACACAAAGTCAACTGTCTCTGGGTTGCCTTCCTCGGGAAAGTTGATCTTTCCTTGAATGGCGTTGGGCTGGTTGTAAAACTTTATACTCTCGTGGATAGTATCGTCGCCGTCGTCGCCGATGTCATCCTTGGTTGTGTACCCAGAAATGAGGTTTGGGTGCTCCTTCAAATCTCGAAGTTCCAGTCGCGGCTCCTCCGCTTGCTCAGTCTCGTCGGCAGCGATGACTGGTATGGGGAACATTTGCTCCGGAATAGTTAGGAACCGAGTGTCAAGGCCATGTTCCTCGAAGATCCTGCCACCGCTGTTGAGAAGCTCAATGACCTTGGAAGCAGCTTTGTATGGGACGTCCGGGATGTATCGGAATCCGCTTAGAAAGGGGCTGACTGCATACGTGCTGTCGCGAGTGAAAGGCCCCTTGAAGATGTCGAACCGAATGCCGCCCGTGTTGGTAATGGCCAATCTCGGCTTATCTTTGCGGTCCTTGCGGGTAATGATGTCCGGGAATACCTCATCTGTGATCCACGTGTAGATGCTGTCTTCGCTAGGGTAGTCGGCGCGACTCATCCAGAGCGTCCTGGGAGCGCACCCAAACTGATAGTCGAGATTGAGAGCCTTGCGGGCGCGAGTAATAGTCTCGCTAACCCTTTGCCCTTGCTTGGTGGGGAAGGTAGTGTCGTTGAGTCCACTGTGATAGTGCAAGCCAAATAGGTTGTTATCAATGTACCGGCGCGTGAACGAAGTCGAGGCGGTAGCTTCAATAGCGTCTGCGGCTTTCTTGACGCCGTCAATGGACATCCAGCCAATGGTCTCGAAGTAACGACCACTAGCCATAGCGAAGGCGTTGGAGTCGTACTTGAGGGCATCACGGACGTGCGCATGGCCACCGAAGAAGGCGATGGGGGTGTGCCAGTTTTGCTTCCGCAGGGCGGTAAATATGGTCTTGAACTCCTCCATCCGCAGACCGACATGGCCAACGACGACGAATAGGTCGGGCTTCTCGCGAATGGCCTCCTGGAACCAATCCTCCTTGATGGTCTCAGCAACAGGCTGGACGATGGTATTGTTGGCGTTGCCGGTAAAGTCGAAGATGAAGCCAAATGCGACAATCTCGATGCCCTGGTTCTTAGTCTTGAACTTGCGATAGCGCTGAGCCATGGGCTCGCTTTCTCCGGTCTCGTGGTCCCTGTAGTCGAGATTCGAAGCGATGTAGTGCTCCCTGTAGTTGGGAACGGTAGTGTTGTGCTCGCGGTCGGCAGAGTAGGCCTTGTAGAGCTCGTGGTTGCCGATACAGATGATGTCGACATCGGCCTCGGCGTAGATGTCGTACTGGAACAGGCCCTTCGGTTGGGAGGCGTCGTAGAGCCCATTACCCTCGATGCGGTCGCCGCTATCGATGACTAGGAGATCGGAGCCCTTGTCGTCGGCCTGCTTTCGCATGTGTTGGGTGAAGGAGATGTAGTCACCCCAGTCGGCTGAGTACTGGGGCCTGGGCGTTGGTTAGCATGGACGCTCCGTATCTGTATCTCTTTCTTGGTGGAAGCATACTCTTGCAGGTGTCCTCCCAGCCAGCCGTGGGTATCGGTCGTGTGGAGGAAGTTGAGCTGGCCCCAGTTGAGGTCCCTCATGGGAGCGGCGACGGGGTGGGGGGCGTTGGGCTGGGCGGCTCGGACGAGGGCCGCGAGAGCCGCGACACCGGCGACGGAGCTCCTGACAATCATGGTGAGTGGCGATGAAGCTGAAGAGGTCTCCAAGGATGCAAGTTTCCACCAGGCAACAGCAGTCGTTTCCGTTGGCGGTGTGTTGATGGAATGGGAGTGATAAGAGTCAAAGCCCAGATAGGGAACGGACACACGGGGGGATGAGGGAGCTCCGGCAGAATGGATGAAGCAGATGGATTAAAGCGAAATGACGTGAGAGGGACCCTGATGGTTACGCTGTTGGTCTGGGATTGGCTGGACCACGTTTACATAAGCCACCTGCGACAGTTACAGCGGCCGTTAGTGGGCTACAGCGAGACCTCGTGGGCTTCAGTGGGGCTCGGCCGATTCCTGTTGCGGGGGCAGCTGGACAGGTACGCTGTGGGCTTGTGCTCGCTCAATCCGGAACCCTGCTGACCATCTGTCATGGGACTCTGATGTCTCACCTTGACTTGTGAGTTGCAGCAAGAGACGTAGGCGCAAGTCATGTTGTACGAGTCTGAATTTAACGAGAGAAGGAGCCTTAGCAATGACTCAGTCTCATTTGGTGATTATGTTTGGGTGGAATTGAAGAAAGTAATTAATTAGAAAGAGTTGAATCCCGCTTTCACGATGACTAGATCTGGCCAACACTGCACCCTACCCGACTCTGAACAGGGACTGACACGAGACAACCTGGCGCCTCCTCAAAATCATCAGGACAACCTGGCAAGTTTACCTGAATAACACATATCCATTATTCTAAAAATGTCTTCTCTTCGTATACCTGGAAAATGCCCAAGATATTAGGCAACCAGAAGCGAAGCTCAGAACCCGCTCGCTTGCGTCAAGAATACGGCTGCCTTGCATCATTCTCAGGCGACAACTATCCCCCAAGGCCGCAGCAAACGCTGATGGAACTCGCTAGCTCGCGATGTGACGCTCCTCGATGAGTTTAGCGGTCGCTGTAACTCGCGTGTTCCCACGATGCCAACTGGTGACGCGGCTGGCCGTTGGGCGGTGGAGCATCGTGCCCTTCGAGAGAACCACAACGACAAGGACGAATATGACAGCCTAGCCGTGTTAAACGGCCGCCTGAAACGTTGGTGCAAGGAACGAAGCAAAAGGTCATTGCCCGCTTTGAGAAAAAGCATTACGCGTTGCGGCTGCTCAGCCTCGATAGTGTGCGCATAGCCTCTTCTCCATTCGAGCAACTGAATCACCCGTTTCTGCAAACCGCCCGTGCGACGAAGCCAAACAGTGACGAAACACCAGCCCTACAGGCTACAAGGCAGTTTACATCTGAACTTAAACAGGTAGCGGCCCTTGTCTGGGGAAAGAAGACAGACATGTTGTCCCGATCTGGCGTCGAGCGTATCTCGTTCCCAGCGCCGATTGGCCAAAGGAGCCCGTCCCTCCCGAATCCCCCGTTGACAGACGCTCCGGAGTCCGTAACTTACAACGTAGCAGCCTGCTCAATCGGCTCTGTTCCAGCCTTGGCCTGTTTGGGGGATCATGCTGCGAGTGCCTCCTCCTAGCTGACAGCACCCTTGGCGCCGTTTTGCAGATTCCTCGGCGCTGATTGGGCCGTTGTTCTACTGTCGCGCGCCGGTACGAAATACGAAACCCGCTTCCATGCCCCACCCCGGCCGCCAAATGATGTCCTGATGCCCCGGGTGGGCTAGAATTGCGGCTCACCCTCGGAGACACAACGGGACATGTGTGCGAGCAACCAAGGTGTATATAAGATCTTGTTTCAAGCCTCTAAGTAGCCTTCTTTTTTCTTGGTCATCGCCCTATCCTCACTCTGTTGCGTCTTGATCTGCAATTCACAGCACCAACTTGAATCGGGACAAGTTGTCTGCCACTAGCCAGCTGCCAGCCAGACATTGTCAGCAATCGGAGCCTTCTAGCCCGCCTCCGTCTTGGCCATCGGCAACTTTGTTCGTTGTTCTCCTCTGGATGCCTTTGGCAACCCAACCTCGCACAGTACTTGAAAGACTCTGGAGTCGAGCTCTCGGAGCATGGCTGCTCCCAGGAAAGAAGGAAGTAGCAAGATGCCAGCTAGCTCCAAACCCAAGGTCTTGCCGCCCACAAAGCCTGGTAAGTCACCGAGCACCTATTCATATCGAACACTAGCCGTGTTCAACCGGTTCAACAAGACCAGTATCATCACCGATGTGAACCAAAACGGAGACCATATCTGTGAATGGAATGTTGACTGTGTTCTCTTTTCCAGGCAACTCTTCAGGCAACACTACCTTCACCGTCAAGTCTGAACAAGACTGCCAGGATTTTCTTCGCCGTGAGGTCTCATCACTGCCCGAACGCGAGATCCCCTCCAGTAACCAAGAGCCGTCCCCCACTGACGGCCAGGTGACTTACCTTCCCCGTAAGAAACTTGTAGCCACGTTTCCTCCTTGCCGGGACTTACGACTAACTTAAGAACAGGTGGTCCGTCACAGTCTGATGGCACATCGACCAATGTTTGGATAGCACGGACCGTGAGAGCTGCCATGGCCGATATTCTCTCCGGATCATGACGAGAGCTGCTTGTGTGATACAAGCATGAGGACACACTACCCCTTATGTTGAAGTGACGAAAGTAGCTTCAGCCGTGTGATATCATAATGCCTCCGATGCGTCGAGGATGCCACGAGGCAATTACGCGGGCAGACAGGAAGATGTGGTCGCATAACCATGTAAAATGGTCGCGTGGCCAGTATACACCTATTCTTTGCGCAGAGGACACTTGGCTCTCTCAGCTGGTTGCATCGAGGATAGGCGAGTTGCGAGAGGGTTGCATGACGGGGTCCCAGTTCGGGATTTTAGCTGCGACTGTTCGGAACCTTGACCGGGATTCGATCGTCTCAAAACTGCGACTAAAAGATAGATACCCATGAGGTGATGGGCGATGAGAGATCCACGAGCCACGAAACCTGTTGTCGAGTGCGGGTTGAAGCCTAATATGGGAGTTTGGGAAACGTGGAATGTAATTAGGCATTGGATGCATTAAATAAAAGATGGTTAGATGGGCGCCAAAAAAGGGTGGCTGATGATTTTGTTTCAACATGTCACTCAAACTCTAGCGCCTTGTCAAGAGTATTAATCTAGAAATAATTAATAGGTACCGTACGAATATAAATGTACGAATCGCGGCCTACTAATTCATCAGTCATGCTACGAAGTACCTCGTACACTCTGCCGTCCCCACGCTGCGGTGGCCATGTGACACGCATGGAATGGAGGCCTAGATTTCGGTCGCGCCGTAGCCGCAGCCGGTCTGCAACCAAGCTGCATCCATCTGCGACCAGAACTGGTTGGTTGTGCGCTGTCGTTGTCGTTCACCATCTGAATGTTTTTCGCATGACTGAACGAGAATGAGTTCGCTCATTCTTTAAAAAAGACGTTAATCCACAGCATCTGGACCCCAATTTCCCCGAGTCCATCGCCGTTGATACGTAATAATCACACGTCGTAAAGAGAATGGAAGCCAGGGTCAAGTCAGCACTGTATCACAGCGGACCATCACACACCCACAGCGGGCCGAGGCCCAGCGGCTGGGAGCTTGGGCCCGCCGCCGTCCACTGAAGCATCGCTGATGCTCACTGGCACCCCGCCGTGAAGAACGCCACCGCGCCGCTAAGGAAACGTCTTGCCCTTCTAAGCCTAGCAGTCGTTCTTGGCTTCCCGGCAGAGCGTCCAGAGTGGAGGACCCCCACCCAATAATCAGCCCAATGTGGTTCCCTTTGGGGCTAGACCTGCCGAGTTTGCGTTTTCCAGTGGCCCCAGCTGAGACGGGACGATGCGGAAAAAAACCAATCACGTCCCGACGATCAGACGGGGAAGGCGCATCAAGAGTTTATCTTAAGACCTCGATGCGTCCGCCTGCTCCTCGTCTCCTTCACCTTTTTCTCCATCGCCACCAGAAGATCGTCCATTGCCTGCTCTCTTGAGTCTAACGAACGGCCACCGCCGATCCTCGAGTCTAGACCAGACGTCTAGGATTACTCAAAACCACCTGCTCCCCTCTCTGTCGAAACCTGCGAAATCAACCCCGCGCCACTCTTCGCCCTCCCTCTCGTGAGAACTCGGTCGGCCTCTTCTTCGTCTTCGCAACAGCCCATGTCGACTTGCGCTAACTCGACCCTCTTCCTCACCTACTACGCCCGGGCACATCGTTACATGTGCCCCCTTGGCCGATAAGCCATCCAGTGAGCGACTTTGAGTCTTTGCGCTTGCTGCAGTACTTCTTGGGGACGTTAAGAAAGACTTCACCGAATTTTTGGCATTATTATTCATTTACCCGAGAACCGGTTGATCTGAATATTTTGCATCTCTGTGGATATTTGACAACAATATCTGCTTCTTCCTCGCATCAATACCTACCATAGGACCATACAAGGTACGCTGCTCACAATGCGCTGGTTGCTTGATTCCCTTGGCGCGAATACCAATGGACCCAGTCGCAAGACGTCTAGAACACATGCTGACTATGCCCCGACTTACAGAACTACCAGTTGTATGAACGAGCAAACCAAGCTGCTCCCTGACCCCTCGACCAGCCCCCCAACGCCTTCGAGCTCCTATCTGCGAAACCACCCATCCTACGGCACCCACCAATCCGTCGACAGCTCCAGCACAATGGCCGCCAGCGATACCAAGGGCTTCGAGTCGCCCACAGCCAACACGGTCCCGAGCCTAGACGCTCCGGCCCACCATGCTAACGCCCCCAATGACGAAGACGCCGTCGTTGGCCAGGGATTGTACATCCTCGAGACCAAGTCAGTTCATTGGTATAGTTACCTCGCTACCGCCGACTTCTGGATCATCCTCGCCATCGGCCAGACCCTTGCCCTGTGCATCACGGCCACGAACACCTTCAGCACCTTCCTCTCCATAGCCGGCACCAGCATCCCTGCCTTCCAGACCATGTTCAACTACATCCTGTTGTTCCTCATTTACACGCCCCTCTTCCTCTGGCACGAAGGGCCTGGTGGATGGTGGCGTGTAGCTAAGAAGGACGGCTGGAAATATCTGATCATGTCTTTCCTCGACGTTGAGGGCAACTATTTCACCGTGCTGGCTTACCGCTACACCAACATTTTGTCGGCACAACTCATCAACTTCTGGTCTATCGTCTGCGTCGTCCTCATCTCCTTCTTCCTGCTGAAGGTCCGTTACAAGGTGTTCCAGATTATCGGCATCCTCGTCTGCTGCGGCGGCATGGGCATCCTCCTAGCGTCTGACCACATCACTGGCTCCACGCAAGAGCCTGGCAAAGACCTCCAATTGGTCAAGGGCGACCTCTTTGCGCTGCTCGGCGCTACCCTTTACGGTACGTCCAACGTGTTTGAGGAGTGGCTCGTGTCCAGGGCCCGTATCTACCACGTCCTGTCCTTTATGGGCTTCTTCGGCATGATCATCAACGGCGTCCAGGCGGCCATCTTCGACCGGGAGTCCTTCCAAGACGCTACCTGGAATGGGGACGTCATTGGTTGGCTCATTGGATACACCCTCTGCCTGTGCCTGTTTTACACACTGGCGCCCTTTATTCTGCGTATGGGCAGCGCTGCCTTCTTCGACATTTCCCTGTTGACGGCCAACTTTTGGGGTGTCATCATCGGCATTCGCGTCTTTGGGTACACGATTCACTTCCTCTACCCCATCGCCTTTGTTCTCATCCTCGTCGGTCTCATCGCATACTTCCTCGCCGGAAGCATGCTCGGCGATTCGAAGAAGCCCTGGTTGGGTGACAACCAGGAGGAGGGTGTTGCTGGATTCGGCACTGCCAAGCTCAAGGCTCTCAACGCTGCCCGCAAGGCCCAGGCCGAGGCCGAGACTGGCAGTGTCCCTTCGTGAGGCTGGAATGGAAACGGCTGCTAAGAGGCCAGGAGCTGTAAGAGTCGATTCGAAGCGGGAAACCACGATGACTTCTCCAGCTCCTGTTCTGATACCTTTTGGATAGTAGGTCTGCAATAAAGGCATACAAGAATCCCGGGAAACCAGGCTTCGAGTGACCTTGGTTGGGATGACTCGTATCTAACTAATACATGATTATACATCTATTACTACATCTCGTTCTCGATTGCCCCATTTTTCTAATGCGTGAAACGCACTATCTCATTCAGTTACTTTTCCTAATCGTTTTTGCTGTCCTCTGCTGGAAGTTTGCTGCGGTCGCGCCTACAACATGGCGTGGCTGATCGCTGCCCCATACGCCATTTGCTTTGCTTCTTTTCTAGCTCCCCTGTCATCTAATCTAACCCGTGTATCTGGTATTCGCAGATTACCTCCTCCTTCTTACATCTGCACTGTCTCATCTCATTCCATCAAATCTCGACCCAAGTCCGAATCTCTATATACTCATCGCAACCACCCCTCTTGGAGCTGATATCACCATGACCCAATCTCGTTGCAGGACAGATTGAGCGCTTCAGCCGGATGCGCTCTGCACAGCTTGGGCATTGAAGAAGAAGTTATATGCTCAGTGAGTCCCTCTCCTACTTGCAAGGCTGTTGTGGCCCAAAACTTATTGGCGGGTTCGGGCATAAATCACCGATTCACTTGGTACACAGCGGGAAGTCGTTGGTATTGGCTCTGTCAACATCATAGTCACGAAACCCATACCCGCGTCTGATGCTGACTCGTATAGCACGTTATATCTTAAAAATATGTTTCATATACCGGGGGGCTCCTGCAACATCACTTCTCAATTTTTGCTCTGGCCAGACTGGATTGCTGAGGAGTCTTCGGGGACACCTGGGCGCGCTGATCTATTCGATGCCAAGACCCAGGTAGTGACCTAGTTCCAAGACTCTCGCAAAGCAATGGGCTGCAAATACTCCGCCTCGGTGGCCCCCCTCTTGGTCCACGGTTTAACTACAGGACGTTCAACTCTCACTCTTTTCTTCTCCATAGATTCGCGTGGCCCAAGTCGGAGAGGATGCGTTTCGAGTTAGAGCAGACAGCAGCCCTCTCTGGGTGTCTGTCACGCGACGAAACTGCGTTCCTTCGAAAGAGCTTTGGAAACAGGGAGGAGCTTTACCGAACGTACGGCTTGAATATTGACTGGCACACACCGAGAAATCGCCCGTGACATTTTGAGATTTTGATGGCCAAGGCCGAGGCCACTGCATCATCTGACGGTCATGATGGCATTCGTACTCACAAGGACGTTAATGTTGGGGTTAACACACGTCGACAAGAAGGTGCTACTTCTTCGAGAGGCTTGTTAAAGAACGATGGTGCGTTAACGAGCCGTCGAGATGGTACCCGCAGCCACAAATACCTCAAGGTCGAAGTAGTAAGTACCAGGCGAGGCGAGGGCCGCTCTCGTTCTAGGGCTGAAGATGCTGCATTACTTCGTAATGATGGTCGAAAGGTCAGTAAAAACGTCTTCAAGGTCGAGAAAAAAAAACCGGTCTCTTCTGAAAGAACCGGTGGGCAAGCGCGTTGTATCACCGAATACTCAACCTGAAGTTCACAAACCCATTGCGGTCAAGATCGAAGCAAACAGAGAGCGAGATGAACACCTGCCTTCCTTACGGGGTTTGACAACCACCAATGCTACTGCGTCACGACGAAGGGGATACCAGCGACCTTCAAGTCAACAGAGACACGCACTTTGTGGACCAAGTGTTTCACCCAAAACACCTAGCCTAGGTTAAGTCAAATTGGGGAAGCACGACTAAATACATGGCGTCGAGAGGCCTTAGATTCGAGAGGAACTAGGACCGTGGCGATTCTTCAATTCGCCTCCGCTTGATCCGTAAGGAAGTGGAGGTCGGAGTTGAATACGAACAAGAAGACACGGCCCTCGCCGATGTTCTCTATAAAGCTGCCTTGAGCGTGCTTCTCTCCCGGGTGGAAGATAACCGCGTTCCAAGCCGGGGCCTCGACGCAGCCAAAGACATCATCGAAGCTCACATGGCCACACAACAGGCTCAAAGCGGCGAAAATGACTATGCGACACCTGTTAGTCTGTCAGAGCCCCAGGAAAAGGCCGACAGTCCTAATTTCTCAACAGCTATTCACATGACAGGAAAGCCTTTATGGGGATGCATGAGATAGTAACGACGATTTTGAGCAGGCTAAAGCTCTAATTCAGGCGTCTGATGTCTGCTTCGACGGGGTTGAAAATGAAGGTTTCTTTTCCGGTGATACTCGCAGTCAGCCCAAACGCACCTATAACAAACAACATTGTGGTGACTTTGATTGGATCTGGCGATGCGTAACGCACAACAAAAAGTTATACATCATCTACGGGTTTTCCTTTTGAGCCTGTGTGAGATGACTGTCTTTTATATTACTGTTTCCTCGAGTTATTATGTGATACCATTTTGTAGCGACTCAATTACAGGAGCGAAACGTCCGACAAGAACTTGTTAGGGAATCTAGAAGAACTTTAAGTTATAGCAATGATTCACAATACTCGATACCTCAAGTCATCACCAAGCACACTGCTATTTATCTTGTCTCAAATGAATTCACTATCTAACGCCAAATTCCATCCTGATCCTTTGTGCCAGTGCAACTCCTCGCGCCAAGGGTATCAGCGGCCTGAATGCTAGAGCTCGCCCGCCTATGTCCAAATCTTGCCGTCGTACCTAGCTATTCCTGATGCTTATCCAAATAAAGAACGCTCTGTCAACCAAGCGAACAAACAAAGCTGCGCTAAGGCCTGGCCTGGGTCCTCAACTATATATCCAACAAGCAAATGCCCCAAGCCGCCTACATGTAGTCTTTGCAACTATTTATAAACCACCTTTCCCTCTGAAGGATCTTTTCCTTTCAACAAGCCGACCCGCCGATCGTGCTCACTCCGCAACTGTTTGTCTCCCGTCGGCACCAGTGTCTTCTCTTCCAGGCCCTCGGCAAGGGCTGGATCGCCTACCCGGAACTTTTCCCGTTGACCCTCGACGCCGGGCGGCGGACTCGTGATGGGCGGTGACACGGCTTGAATGGCAGACTCTGGCCAGAGGATTCGGTTCGCTTCTTCCACCGTGAGAGGAGGTTCGTCAATTTCCTCTGTCTGAATGACGCTAGGTTCCACCGGCGAGACTGAAGCGGCCTGCGGCGGTGGATCCGCAGCAGATTGCCGCGGTGTCGCCGGCGATCCAACACTGGTGGACCGTGCCGTGGTAGTCTCCGTCGATGCCCGCCGGGACCGTGTGGGGCTACCGGTCCGGATGCTCAGGGGGTCCGCCGATCGTTGTCGATCCGTACCCGGAGAAGATGAAGTCCTGTCAACAGATTGATTCACTGACGGAACCAGCCTTGAGTACAGGCTCATATCATCATCAACATCAGAGTAATCGCCGTCATCGTCACCATCACTGTGGAGCGTAACCCCGTCTGCGCCATCAGCTATGGTTTCCTTCATCTCATCTGACTCTACTTTGAGCACCTTCTCTTCTGCATTAGTGGCGCTCAAAGGTATCGGCTGCCGAAGGGTTCCTGCTCGCTTGCGACCCATGCGAAGAATGTGACGCATAAGGAAGAGCTCGTGATTTTTGAAAGTCTCGAAGAAGGCCCTGTTCATCATCGCAGTAGCATGGAGATCATCTAGCTCATTGATCTCGCACATGATTCGCAATCGGATGCTCTCGGGGAATTCATTGGCAACGCTGTACGACTGATCGGGGGCTGCCATGCGCCCCAGGCCTTTGTTGAGTTGAGTCTGGGGTTCTCGCTCTCGATGCTTCGATAGTGCCCAGCCGTGACTCTTGCCGCTGATATCATAAAGCGTCAGTCCCAAGATACTGTTGTAAATGTCGTTGATCGCTGCCCGGAACGTCGGACCCGGATCGCAGACGCCGCTGTGGACAGGCGTTGGGGGAGTAGGCACCCTTCTTAGAGTATCTATAATCTGAGCCAGACTTCTCGGTGGGGGTTGCACTTCAGACATATGAGACAGGGCATCTGGCCGCATGATGCATGGGAGAATGTGCATCTCGTTGAACACCAACATTAGCCAGCCTAGATTCGTTGCATCACACCAGTGGCTGCCCTTCGGACATCGTGGGGTGCTTGACAGAATCGTAGTGGGAACGGTGGTCGAGAAACTAGGCCGCGGTTCAGATGCTGACAGCGAGTCCGGTTCTGCGACTGGGGTGGGCGCTGGCGGTCGGAGGTAATCCTGAGCCGTGTTGATGCAACAAGCATGAACCTGGGCAACCTTGGCACACCGAATGGCCCAGATCTTGTTCTTGATCTTTTGAGGCCACGGCTTGCCTTGTAGCTCCTTCTCGTCTATGAGATTGAGGATGGCCGTCTTGGACATTCGCGAGAATAGCTGTCGCAGGCCAAAAGCATAGCTGATAACCAAGAGGCCATCAGGCATATCGTCGGCGCCCTTGTGCATCCACTGGGGTAGCCATCGATGCTCAACGATGAGTTCTAGGGGAGATGTGCTCCTGTACTTCATGCAACACTCGGCGATGGCGACGAACTGCTCAAAAGTGATTTCGCGGGGTACCTTTTCATTGTGCATGTGAGCGGCGTGGAGGAGAATCTCGAGTGAATTTAGCCGATTCAACTCGTGCTGCGGCATGCGATAGAGCTTCGCTTCCGAGCCGTCCTTGCAGAAGTATTTGACGGGGACTGGTGGTAGGTGGGCCGATATGTCATTATCATCGTAGAGGTGTAGAGTACTAGAGTGACCGGCAAACATGCGCCCGAAGATGGGAGACGTCTCGGCTAGCATATAGGACGAGACTCGGAATCGAACAGCGGGGTCCTTTGGAGACGAGTCGCTGGAGTTGTTTGCAAACTCAAGGATGGCATCACCATGAGGAGAGATGGCATACTCCTCGATAGTGCGGTCGGGGGAGATGCCCGACTCACCAGTTTGCAGCAGCTGGCGAATTTGGATCAACTCCTGCTTGACCTTTTCGTAGTTGCGAAAGCGAATTTCGTATCTTGGGAACTGCACATTGGTTGATCAGCAAATGCGTCTCACGAGACCGCGGAATGACGCACAAATTGGGGATCTGCCGACATGACCCGAGTCACACTCGCGTTGCGCATTCGAAGGACGGCTTCCTTTCGAAATCGTTTGCTTGCAAAAAGAGCATCAATCATCTCCTGGGTAGCATCGCGTTCATAGCTCCGGTAGGTATCGGCAAGACTGATTTTGAAAGCCTCCGTGAGAGCCTCGAGGTACGTCTTCCAGTCACGGATAGCGCCTAACCATGCATCGTTGATATGGTGTTCCTTGATGACACTTCCGGATACAACCTCGGCAAGGCTTCTACCGCTGAAGGAACTCCGGGTATCGTAAATAGCGCCAGGGCTGCGAGGGGACTCGAGGGAGGAGTCTCGGCGTGGGAGACCGTCGGTGCCGTTGGCGATATCACCCCGGTTGCGGGGGCGGAGAGCATCCAGGAGAATGAGGCGACACAGGTTTGCGCATTGTTCCTTGACTTTGATGAGCTCCTTGTAGGCGGCATCGACGTGGTGGGGCGTAGAGGGACCGGTTCGCATGCGCTGGACGAGAGTCTGGAGCTGGCGGATGTTGGTATCGGACCCCTCGAAGGAGACGCTAGCGGCGTGGGAGTCGGGCGACCTTGGGTTGAGAAAAGAGTCGTTGGCATCCGAGTCGGTAGGGGTAAGATGAGACCTATGCTGTTCAGGTCAGTGTCTGGCTCGCACAACGACCGGGCTCAATGGTGGAGGTGGACTGGACATACCGAGTCTTTGGCAGCACTAATGCTAGAGATCTTGCGTAGAGCCGAACCCCAGAGGCGCATCTTGCCACCGCCGGGCGGGCCGGCGCTCTCAGTGCTGCTCCTTTGAATCATGGCGGAGGGGTCGTCGTGGGTAGACCCGGTTCCTCTGCGGGATCGCATCAAGCCGCGATGAACAAGGCCGCTTCAGTGCCGGCGTTGGACCACAGCATGATAGCCACCGTGGAGATGCGAAGCCCCTCGAAAGAACGAGGGCGGCCGGGCGGGAATCTGTAGAGTCGGGGTTTGCGGTGGGAGTGGCGGGGGATTCTCGACAATGGCGGCAGCGGTTCGTAAGTAATAGGTATGACGTCTGACGGTGAGTGCTCAATGTAAGGTCGCAGTTGTCGCAGGCCGGTCGGTCCGTGGTTTGGGGGGTTCCTTGAGGGCGAGGGACCGAGGTTGAGTGAGGGTCGAGTGGTGGTGGAAAGGCGGAATGGCGACAGAGACGTCGAAGGAGACGAAGCGTTAGTCAGATGCGTGCGTGTGGCAGATGCGTCCTAGTCCCAGGACGGGAATTGTTCGCCAGGCGAGGACACAGAGTCAGTTGGGCTTCGGTTATTGTCGTCAAGGCCTTGCTGCGCAGTAATAGCGAATCCTCCGTTCAGGCTCAGCCCGGTGGTGTTCCGTCTGCTGCGTGTGTGGAATGCGGCCTGGAGGGTCGAGTGGGCCAGGTGGGCGGAGTGGGTTCGAGTTGGCTGGGGACGGGTGGTGGCAGCGGCGCTGGGGAAGAGCAAAAACCGGGGCGCAGGACTGGAACTTGACCGGGTTTTGACTGGGTTTTTGTCTGGTAAATCTGGGTCTGGCTGGGGGAGAGAGGGGCTTGACTTGGCCAGACTGGGTTGTGTCTCCGCTGACGGGGCCTTGCTTGAGTCTGGGGACGAGAGGAGGGGGGGGGGGAACGAATGGTGCCTCGTAATTAGGTGCGTGTGTATGTAAGATATTGAGAGTGAGGTGAAAGGGAGAGGGATAGAGAGAATGGGAAGGGGAGTGCGATAGTCGTGCGGAGAGATGAGAGCGAGAGGCGAGGGTAATGAGTGAATGAGAGAGGAGGAGAAGAGAGAAGAGATGAGACGAAGCCAAGTGTCGGGTGTCCTAATACAGTGGCTAGACAAAGGCTCACCGGCTCTACACTGTGCATTTACGGTGGCCAAGAGGTGACTTTGGACAGTGCTCCCAGATCGAAAGATACTGTATTCGTCAGCGCACCCCAGACGACACCTCCCGTCGAGGCCGGTCCACAGGGGGGCGGGATGCTTAGACGTGGGAATGCGCGCGCAAGTGAGCCCTCGAACAGCAATGAGCAAGACTGCCAAGAAAGAATAAAACAAGAGCAGCCCCTTGTCTCGTCTTGGGAGCAAGATCTCGTCTAAATCCAGCGGGAAAGACGTCGTCGTTCGTGGTGTGGTCGTCGTCTCCAGCCGTACCGCCCTTGGCCGTTAGCGGATCCGGCAGGGGAGTTGAGATTGCGGGGGAAGCCCAGACGGACGGGATGGATGGGACGAGAGCAGACGGCCGAGAAGCGGGCGGGAGTCACGAGACGTCAAGACGGTTTTATACAATTCTTCTTATCCATTCATTTCTTCTCCGTAGGCAGAATTCCTGGGTCCCTGTTTATATATGCAGCACATTCGCTAGTCAGCCTTATCCGCGCAGATCCGACGACGCAATGCCTCTTCTCTCATTCCTCTGCCTCGTAATGTCAGCTGAAGGTTTCGTTTCCTTCAGCCAGTCATAGCCCCCAAAGCCCTCATGTCGTGAATGCGGTTTCAGACTCTTGGACGGCCACTGGCCGCCTCACCGACGGAAATAGAATAACCACGCGCTCACCGCAAGGAGTATGAAGTATACGAACTTCTCGGACTCGTTGTATCTACAAGTACCGTCGTATTGCAGGCAGCGGGTTTGCCATTTATATTCGGACACTGGTATTGATTGCTCAACTTCCTCGTTCGATATCCCATTCGTGGCCAACACGAGTCTGTCTAGTCCACTTCGTATGCATGTCCCTTGATTTTTACAAGGCCACATCACGCAAATAAACCACGATAGGCATCCAAGATACAGAAAATGACAGAACAAACGAAACAAAGCCCCCGTTGATCGACATGTCACCTGCATCCCTCAGCTTCCCGCGTCGCTGCGTCCATCCGCAAGCCCCCCCACCCTCGCCCTGTTCCAAGCCCACTCCTCCAGGCTTCCACATAAACGCGATGCTGATTCCCCAGATCCCGCAAGCCTCTCCCGCAGCACCCCTGAGCCATTCAACTGCGATTCCCAGATATCCCGCGCGCCCCGCGTTGGCTCCTGGCCTTTTTGCGTGCCGATATGGGGTATTGGCCACGGGGAGGGCTGTCAGCTTGTCGGCCGTGCCTGGTGGGGTGAGGTGCATTGCCGGCTTGGGGGCGGAGGAGCAAGCAACTGCCGACAAGAGAGCATTGCGGAGAAATTGCTTCTTTACTTTAATGTAATACAGTTTGAATCATCATGTTATACAAAACGGAATGGTGTGCGTGATTTCACGTAATGCTACTGCATTATGCCGGAGTGTTCCTAGTTGCCAAGTGTATCCATTCTTTAGAGCACTCCCGACAAACCGAAACCACATCCACCAGCTCACTTCGCATCATCGTCCTCCCCCATCACAAAGACAACCCTCCCCTTGCCGCCTGCCGTCCACTCCGCCTCCACATCCCGCAGCCGCACGCGCCGGACGCCCTCGTCGCGCACGCCGTCCAGCACGCCCAGCATCCCCGCCACCTCCGCGTCCAGCGCCGCCGTGCTCCACGCCCCCGGCCCCGAGCCCCGCACCGTCACGTCCCGCTGCCGCAGCCCCGCCGCCGGCACCGACCCGTCCAGCCCGGCCAGCGACCCGATGCACACCCACGTGAGCGGCGTCGTCGCGCCCCGCGTCGACTCGGATCCCAGGTACGCCCCGATCCACGGCCCGTAGAGGTAGTCCAGCACCACGTCGACCTCTGTCGCGGCGCCGAAGTCGGTGTCCTGCGGGGGGTCTTGCAGCACGACTATGTCGTCCAGGCTGAGCGTCTTCAGGGCGGCTTCGTTCCTCCCGGCGCCGACAACCCGCGTCGCCCCAAGCATCCTGGCCACCTTGATCGCCAACTTGCCGCTCATGCTCGTCGCCCCCAGGATGAAACAGGACCAGTCCTTCTTCTGCCCGTCCCTAACAAAGTCGACTCTCTTCCTCAGCGCCATCCAGCTGCTCATGACAGGATTCAACAGCCCCGCTGCCTGCACCGCATCTACGCCGCTGGGCAGCTCAGTGACGCTGCTCCGCGGCACGTTGACCAGCTCGGCGAAGCTGCCCGCGCCGCCGGCATCCCCCAGCGTGCTGAAGTAGACGCGCTTTCCGGTGCTGACGTCGATGCCGGTCCCGTCCACGCCGGGCGTGTGCGGCAGCGAGACAGATGTGTAGTGTTTCCCCGCCGCGCGCATGCGGACCAGTTGGTGCAGGCCGGCTGCGAGGACGCGGATCTGGACGATGGAGTCGTCGGTGGGCACGGCCGGTGGCAGGACTTGGGTGGCTTTTGGGGGAGAGCCCCATTCCGCAACCTGGGCTGCAAGCATGCTCATTTTTGCTTGTACTGCTAGTCTTTGTCACTTGAATGATAAGAATGGTAAGAGAGAGCAAATGTTTGTTGTGTCGTGTGTCGATGAGTGCGGTCTCCGGGACAGGACGAAACTTTATACATCCCCTCCCTCGACCAAACCCCAACTTACTCCTCATATCAATCATCATCACATAAGTGTAATTCTAAGCCAGATACCCATCCCGCCGATATTCCCAGCCGCTTCAGCCATTAACCAGCCGCTCTACGTGCGTCTCACCCTCCGCTTCGGTGTTGCAATCACCACCGAGCTCTTTCTAAGCCGCCATTGGTGCATGACAAATGCTGACTCTGCTGACGGATAGTTAGCATCATCCCGCCAGCCGCCGGCCGTCAGCCACTTGCTCCGTAGGCTGTTACATCACTGCTGCATCATACCACGCACGTTCCCGTCCATCCCTTTCTAAAAGATGGAATCCAACACACGCCGTATTCCATCCTTACCCGATCCCAACGTCATCCTGGGGCTGGAGGTGGATTGTCCGCCTTCTGTGACATTTTGCACATTTGACAATCTTCTTTAAAGCTTTCAATTATCTCATTTTTGTGCTCCGTTACATCTGTCCATGCTTTTGTGGCATCCATCTATACCGCTATACCGCTTCGCCCCATGCCCTTTTGTAGCCGATAGGAGATATAAAGTGGTGTCCGTTTCCTCCCAGATGGTTGTCTCGACGCAATCGCAACTGTGTATATAAAACGCCTCTCCGGCCATGTGTAGAAGACGCCAACGCCGTCCCTCCAGCCATCCGTTCGTCCATCCATCATTCTCCTCACCTCCTCTCATGCCAGTTTGCGCTCGCACACCACTACCAATGTGGCAAAGATGCTGCAATGACTATCCCGCCCAATCGTACACACATGCTACACTCAACTCATATTCACTCAACTTGGACACATCCAGAACAATGTCCAAGCCTCCCTCCCTCACCACCCGACCTGGGAGACGCCCGCACATCACTTCTTGCTTGTTTGCACGGTGACCATGCCACGGTCCGTCCTATCCAAGAAAAGCACCAGTCGACGACGTAAATCAAGTTGACTGCGGACCTGAGCCAAAGGCTGGAGACGATATCGGGTTTGTTGTTGCAAAGGACCAGCTGCAAGCTAGTAATTGCTGGTCGGTGTTCCGTAACCGACTATGCATTAACCGCCCTTTCGTTCCGATTCGAGTTTGGGAAGCTGTTCGCTGGCTCCTTGGTGAACCACGTTGGCGCCCTTTTTCTTTCCTTTGCCAGCCTTTTGCCATCCTCCATCACTCTCACTCTTCGCAGCACGGACATGGCCGTTCTCCCTGGTGCCGTCGAGGCGCTGTGTTTGTGTGACCGGCTTCTGTGTCTTCTGAGGCTTCTGAGGCTTTTGACCCTCCTGAGAATTCTGAATACGCTCTTCCTGCTTTGAGACCGGCTTCGAGACCGGCTTCGAGGCTTCCCCTTGAGCTGCTTTCGCTTTAGGCTGCGGTATAACCTTTTCCCGCTTCAAGGGACCATCTGGCTTTCGGACAACGGTTGGAGACGGTGTTCGGTTTTCGTACACTGGAGATAGATGCGAAAATTCCGGTCCAACTGGGTGGTCGATGCGGTGGTCTGAAATGGCAAGGTCGAGGGGAGCAATTACCCCGTTTTGATGTTGTCGGGACATCAATCGCTGTCGAGTAGAGGGCGAGAGGCGAGAGGTTCCCACGGCCGTAGGCTCCTGAGCTATATGAGGCGTGTTCATGTAGTACGTGCTCATCATGGCAATGCGGTCTCGGAACGAGGGGTCATCAGCTGGTGCAGTGGCCACGGTGGCCGCCATAGGTGCGACATATCCATTGGCAACTACTGGTGCTTGATCGACGACAGGTTGGACCGGTGCAGTATCTTGCGCGGGGAGCGCAGCAACGGGGACTGGAACGGAGCCTCCCAAGGGGAAGTTTGGAACCGCACTACTTGTGTCAACGTTAACCGTGTTGTCCAAGTTTGATGCAGAGCCATCTGAGGTGTTGCTATCCGTGCCAGAAGGTTGGCGCGGACTGGTATTAGTCATGCTGGTCTTGAGGCCAGATCCGTTGACAACAAGGGGCCGTGAGAGGTTCCTGTTCTGGCTTCCGGAGAATGGAACAGACGTGGTGGGTGCCGAGGCTGTGTTGGTCGAGAATGCTCGTGCATGTCCAAGTGGAGAAGGCGAGCGTGACGTCCTTCTCATCCTACGATCGAGGATTGTTTGAGGGAGCTGATCTGTCGAAAGCCGGCGTCTTCCTGGGCTGGACTGGTTTGCTAGTTCGCCAAATGCAACGCCGTTCGAAGTCGGCGGAGGCTGTGGCGAATGCTTACTAGGACTTGAGGTCTCTGTTAAGTAGAATGCATTGTACTTGCCCTCTTCCGACTGTGGCGAGTCAGTGTGTGCCTTGGGAGTCTCGTCATTGTCACCATCATCAGGTATGAAGTTTGGAATCGAGACGCCGCCGTTTCTCGAGACGTTGGCCACACCGTTCATCGACTGAGTCCCGAAGTAGCCCCCGGTCGCCTGGCCCGAGGACGGGGATCGTGTCGCTGGTTGAGAGTGAGACCTTAATGAGCTGCTTGACGTCGATACGCCTGTCTCGTTGGTCACAACGGATCGCTGCAAAGGGCGACGGAAGTCTTGGGTCCCGCCAGTCGGGGTCGTTACAGGCGAAGAAGGATAAGTGCCGTAAGCGGCACCTGCTTGGGGAAAGAAAGGGGACCCGAGAGTCATTCCGTACAGGGCGTACAGCTCGGGCCGGAGAGGGGCACTGAGCGGCGGATTGTCGAATGAGTTCGTCCTTGAACGGTCAGAAGACTGCTGTTGACCAGTGGCGGAACTTGTCGACATCCTCTGCTGCTGCTGCTGTTGTTGTTGCTGACTCATGGCTTGATGTTGTAAGAATGCTGGCGACTGCGCATACATATGGAGCTGCCTCATGTTCTCCTGGTGGTAGGCCATCTGGGTCATAAGGTCCTGCTGCGCATACTGGAATTGGAACTGCGGGTTCTGGTACCATTGCATGTCCTGCGGGATGTTGACCGGCTGTTGAATAAACATGTTGTTAGCGTCGTATGCCGGAACGCTCGATGACGCCCGTCGGTTCGCGTTCCCATTGGAGTTTCCGTTCCCGTTCCCGTTTCGGTGAAAGTTGTTGTTATGTCGACCTCCACGGTGGTTCCCTCGGCCACCACGGCCCGAGTGAGTTTGTGACGAGCTCCGTAACAAAACGGGCTTAGACTGAGGTGGCGGTCGGGTCCACACTCGCTCCTCTTCCTTCGGGAAAACGTACTGTTCACACGCCTCCTCGAACTTTGCCACCGAGATGAGATCGAACGCTCGTCGGAGCTCAATATGCAGGCCTCGGAAAGAATATTCGTCTGCAGTGTTGCCCAGGTTTCGGGAAATATTGAACGGCTCCTCGACGCAGAGTTGGTTGTTGATAGCATAGTGCCACTTCTTTTCCATCTTGGTCACCAACTTTCCGGATCTCACAGAAAGCGCGTGCTTGTCGTAGTCGAACTCGTGCGCGTAGAACCGAAAGAACTGGAAAAGGAGATCGGCCACCGAGGACTTGTTCTTGCCACCAAAGCCCGACAGCTTTTTGAGATCGTCCGCGAAATCGCTCACGACTCCATCCGGCTTGGTCAACTTGTGTGGCGACAAGTGGAGGGTAGGTAAAACGGGCGGGTTCCGGAGCTGCAGAAATGCGATGATCAAACAGATCCAAGTGTACGAACTCAAAGTACCACCAAAAGCTGTTCTCTCGTTAGTCCTGCCACGGAATATCGGTTACGCGTAGGAGCTCACCAGCGTCGTTCACTATCCTCCTCCGTGTCCAGTACTTGATGATCATCGCCAATTGCCGGACTCGGGGGTCAGCCTCAACGTATGTCCGAACCATACGGGTATTCTCAAGCGCAACAGTGTTATTGACGTTCATATCGCAGGCAAGGCCGAGCTCAGGATCCCAGATCTTGACAATCGGCACCTTGGCTGCAGAAATGCACACCACCTTCTCCATCCCTCCTGCGTGTTGTGTTAGTTTAGGCGAAATGAGATAGATGCAGTTTTATACGTACGTCGTGCTAGGAGGTCGGCAATCATACAGACACCCTCCAGCTCGTGCCACGGGGTTGTGATGCAAATATCGACTAGACAGACATATGTTAGCACCCGTCTTGGGCAGGATGAGAATCGCGCATTGCGCTTGAGCAACGAACCATCCGAGTCATCCGAACAAAGCAGGTTTCCGGATGAGCCAAAAAGATGCACTTTAATATCATGCCCTGGCCACTCATCGTTGAGAATCTTCTCGAGCTTCAGCACCAGCTTTTTGCGGTTCTCTTCGACAGCATCGGTGGGCAGGAGTTGGTCAAAGACCTCACGCATATCAGTAGCCAGCTTCCGCTCCTCGTCCTCAGTCAGCTTGCCCTTGACCGTCCGCAAGTCCAGCTTCTCGAGGCGGTCACTACCGACGGAGTACGGTATCCTCCTTCTCGAATTTATCTGAGCAGTCTCGTATTTGCATCCTCCTAATCGAGGGGGCAGGGGCCGCAGCGACGGCAGAGTGCTGTTGGTCTCGGAGTAGGCGGAACGTGGGGAATGGTTGTTGGTGGCGGTGGGCGATGGCTCGCGATCCTCGAAGGAGAACTGGCGGGCATGCTGATGGGGGGTAGAGGGCACGGAACTGGAGTGGGATTGCCCCTGAACAGCCGCCGGTCGACGCGGCAGGTTCCTCGACAGGTCGGCCACCTGCTTGGGAGGCATCTTGGACGGAGCCTCCTTGGAGGTTATGACCGAGCGGCTCTTGTCTGAGTTCTGGTGTGACCTGCTCCCATGGCCTCCTCCTCCTGAATTTCCCTTGCCGGCTGAGCCGTCCTTGAGCGACGCCTTGCTAGAAGATCGCGACCGGGGCGCGGCCTGAATGTGGGGGGCGGAGACGACTGGAGGGAGCGGCGGTGTCTGCAGACCACCACCTCCCCGAGCGGGCGAGATCAGCTTGTTGTAGTGGAGGAGCTGGGCGTGGTAAATGTTGGAATGCTGGGGGAGGAGGAAGGGGAGGAAGTCTATGTGGCCCTGGAACTGAGCGGCCGCCGCGTCAGCGAGGGGCTCGCCGTCGGGAGCTGTAGCGCTATTGCTGCTCGGGATTGGGGTCGTGGCTCTCGTCGTCGTAGTCGTCGTGGATGTCGTGGATGTCGTAGTCCAGGGACTGGGAGGGTAAGAATGTTGAGGTTCGGCCGTAGCGGTCTGGGTGTCCATATGGAGCGAGCGAGCGAGCCCCAGGACTACAAAAGGGTGCGGGGAGCAGCAAGCTGGGCGTGACGCTGTGTCGTGGCCTCAGACTTTAGGAGAGGTTTGTTTCGGTGACGGGCTGGTTTGCGGGAGAATTGAGGCTGGGGTGGAAACAATGACGACGGGGCGAGGTGTTGTGCGGTGCAAGCAAGTCTCTTTGTCTGCGCATGCAATGCAATCCAATACCGAGGTGAGGGAGAAGCAGGGCCAAGGGGGGGGATATGGTTTAAGCCAAACGGCGAGGCGCTGTTCGAGGCTGATCGAGACGGCTGGCAGAAGGACGCAGGATCGATTCGAGAGGGGGAAGCAGAGAACGAAACCGGGACCTGAGGTCAGACGAGACGGGAGCGGGGAACAGCGCCTTCGACGAGCGGGCGAGAAATGTGGTCGACGGGAGGCCGTGAGGCGAGGTTATGAGGCGCGCGGGATAATGATGGACAGAGCAGGATGCCCCTGGGGATGGGACCGACGGAGGCGCTGGGCGCTCGCTGTGGGGGGGCCTGCCAAAAGGGGTCGTTCGGTGCGAGGGACGCCGGGTCGACGGTCGACGGTCGACGGTCGACGCGTGGGGGAAGAAAGAGGGCGAGGAAAAATGGCAGCGAGTGCAACGGGAGCGAGAGCGACGAGTTGCGGGTTTTGAACACGGACACTGAGCGCAACGAGAGAAGCCGGAGAGCGTGAACAAGAGACGGAGGCGGAGGCGGGAGGTGATGCGCTGAGAGGGCGACTTTGGGAGGAGAGCGAACGAACGTTCAAGTGCCGTTCTCTGGGGGACAACCTAAGTCGTTCGGGATGGTGGATGTGGATGTGGTGGATGCAGGTGAGTTGTGTGAGGTGTGTGGACTGTGGAGTGCGTGGGACATGACAGGCACTGTACGGTGGCTACTGGCCGAGGGGGGGCTTCACAAAGCAAAAAGGGCTCGCCCCGCCGTGGCCCGAGCCACCACGGGCGGTCGTCCACAGTGCGCAGCCGCACGCCGTCCGTCCCTTAGCGTTACCGGTAACCTAGCGCCCCAGGCGTCCACTCCCAGTTCTCCAGAAGAGCCTGGGAGGGGAGCACAGAACTGAAAGTGACCTCGACGAAATGCTTTCCAGGTTCTCGCTCGCACCAGGCGAATGGGCGCCCAAGCCGGGGGAGGCGCCCCACCGCCAGGGACCCCCGGCAGGACTTCACCATGGCCTAGCAGGGCTAACTGGCACAGAAGGGTTCCCAGGGAGCCCTGGAGAGAGGGACTGCCCCGGGCGTGTGTCCAGCGGACGGAGCGTTATGAGACGCTGGCCGCTGGTTGCTCGCGGCTTGGGATGGGATGGATGGATGGATGGATCCATGGAGCTCAGCACCCGCAGCCCGCGCTCACCGGGGAGGGAGGATGGAAGCCAAAGCGACCGCCGACAACCCGCCACACGCAACACGTTGTTTTCTCGCAGTGAAAAAGGGCAAACAGAGGAGGGGAAGTCGCCTCGGTGCGTACGTCTACTGTATCTATTCTAAGATCATAGGGGAGATCATAGGGGGGGGGGGGGGCACAAAGCGAGAGGAGACGGACACAGTGCGTGTTCCGGGGAGATGGCTAGACAACGAGCAGTGGCAGGATGCGAATAAGGAGGATGCAATAGGAGAACCTATGCAAATTAGACCTCGTCAACACGGACACCGCGCATCCGCACCTTTACTTTGCAAAAAGGCCCCGTCGTCGGAAAGTGTAAGTAAGGTCAGATAAGACACAGTAAGGCGAAGCCGTGCCGAGTCCGATTCCATCCCCCACCCTTCAACCGCAAGAGTTCCCCGTCTCCAAGCGCGAATGCCTTCGGTCAGTCAGACAGACAGACAGACAGACAGACAGACAGACAGTAACCAGATTCTCAGGTCGCCGTGTGTCAGTGGTTGACAGGGGACAGGGGAACAGCGATGCCGTCGTCGGGACGGGACCCTGACGCCGCCCCTCCAATGCGCGAATGCCATCCATCGCCACGCCTGAGGCAGCAGCAAGCAGCAGCCTTCCCATCCAGCCCGTCCTGCCCATGCTGTCGACTCCTCCCAACCCCCAGAATAGGTTCCAAGGTTCCATGTTTCGCGGCTACGGCAATGGCAGGTCACGACGTGGTCCAGCCGCGGCCTGCGACAACGCGTAGAACGGCTCCCGCGGTACCTCGCCCTGCGGTAACCAACCATCGGCGCGCCCCTCTCTTCTCTTCTGGATTCTGGAAATCCCGAAGGGGGTCCTCCAATTCCCCTCAAACCCAGTCCTGACAGACGACCTCGACCGACCATCGGCTGGATTGATTCCCCATCAACCACCGAAATCTCCGGGTGGCGGGGAGGGGCCGCAGAACGGGAACAGACACCAAGAAGACAGGCTAGGTGCGTTAGACCACGCCCCGGCACCCACGCCGACAAGAGTCACCTGGCTTGGGCTGCAGGCACAGACAGGAAAGAGTGCAGCATGCTTCAGGGGGGAAGAGTGCAGACTGCATGTAGTTGGACGTGGAGGCAAACTGCAGCGATTTTTGCATGGAGAATTGGAGTAGTTGCAGAACGCAGACGGAGAGGCATTAAACCCAGGCATGATGAACTGCACATGTGTACGTGAATATCATGTGCCATCCAATATTTTTTTCATTTTTTTTCCCTTTCTTGGATGTCATCATGCCGGCATGCCGCATCAATAATGGCTACTTTGGCGCGCCTCGCTGCAGAATTCCCTAGTAGAGGCCAGTTAGTTCTCTATGGCTTGTCTGCTATGACTTGACTGCAACGAAGCCGGGGACGCTGAGACCACCGGCGTGAGCCTCCAACGCAACGCCATCTATTCGCACCACGGACAGCAAGTTCCCACGAATTGATAGATCATTGTGCTTGCTTGACTCTCGTATAGACAGAAAAGCGAGCATCATCGTAAGCCGTAGTCCGTGTCCCTCCCTCTCACGGCGCTGGCCCTGGCGCTGCTGCCAGCACATGGCCAGCATCAGCCACGAGCATCTCCCGCCACGCCTGGGCGTCGCCTGTCAAAAGCAGCGTCCCTCACTCAGGAGAATGGATGACGGCCATTCGTACGGAGTATCGAGAGATTGCCCTTTTTGGGTGTGGAACGGAACGTCTGGAAAACACCGATGCTTCCATCCCGTCCATTGAAGCCCCCCAGCTGGGCATCGCTCATGCTCCTCTAATTCCATCCGCCCTCTCCTATCAATCTCAATCTCAATCTCCATCAACCGCCCATTCAACACCGTACCCGAGATTGTTCGTCGACCCTCCTCCCCTCCCCGGCCACTCTACTCCAGAATTCTAGCGCCGTCCCGGTTCCCACCCGTTTCCCAATCCGCACGCCGAACTTCCTCCCTCTGCCCCCCTTACCATTTCCCATTTCCCATTGCCCAGTGCTTCGGGAATTGGGAACTCGTCCGGTTGCTAAGTACGGGGGAACGGACAGACAGTAACAAGGGTGGGAAGTGAGTGAGAGACAGAGGGCTTTTAAAGGCAAAAGAGCGGAGAAATATTCAGCACTCGTGGTCTTTCGTTCCCTCGTCTCGTATATTCCACATCCACTGGATAATAGTCTACCTCATCATCATACCTCAGGTCAGATGTCTCACCTTGCCTTGTGTGTGTGTGTGTGTGTGTGT